>OY759271.1:45861260-45881260 GCA_963662155.1 Lamellibrachia columna
GTCTTAATCTTACATCGCACATAATCAGTCTACACTTTGGTATTTGCTTCAAAATTTATCACTATATGTAATAGTCATGCTAAATTCTTATGGAGCGTACTCATATACAGTTTTGTTGTTCCATGTGCATCATGTTACAAAATGTCATTATAGCACATCATACATTGTACAAGACAACTGGTTGAAATGTACAGCATGTCGGTGGCGAGCTGCTGACACTAAAACACATGGAGATTCATAACTGTATGGTGTGTAGGGGTCAGTACACAGGTAGGCAACATTGACCAATCAGAGTGCTCATGTGACTTACCTCAGAATGGCGGTCGGAAACTGGCTTTGACCATTTACTGGCCTCTAGATTCCCTTCTATTACATTAGGGGAGTTTGGCGCGAGACATGCATTGACGCAACGATTTCAACTGTTGACCTTGTTTGAACTATGCAGTTTCTGCATCATTCATAAATCAGTTGTTTTGCTCTTTGACATGTTTTATATACACATTTCTTTGCTCCATTGTCGGCACACACAGGGAACAAACATGTATTTGACGATTAAATTCTTCGACATGAATTTGAAGATGCTTACTTTCGTTCTGTCTGATATGTATTTCTGGAACGAGTCATGTATTTTGCCTAAGCTATTATATATGTGATGTTTCGTTTACTCAAGCACATTTCGTGATATAGTGTTTTTCGACTTCCGTTTACGTTGGTTTTGGCTAACGTGTTTTATGCTACATGTACTTATGTCATCAAATAAATATTGTTTAGTTGTAGCAAGCAGCTGTCATTCCTGTCCTGTCGTAGACAGGGTGGTCAAGAAGCCCCAGATGTAACATTCCTGTCCTGTCGTAGACGGGGTGGTCAAGAAGCCCCAGATGTAACACCTGGCGACGAGAATAACGAAGAAATGGAGCAGGCAAGTGTACAACCCGCCCGAGCCGGTCGATACAGCCGCAGCAAGGCGGGACCGCTGGTCGCGACGTCCAGAAAACTTTATAGCAGCTAAAAATATCAATGACTCAAATCAAAAGTAAGCAATGCTCATACACAATGCTTGGAAGAGGTGTTTGATTTAAATGATAGTCTTGGCATTGTGGCTGATACAACGTATGGTGAAACTAAGCGTATATTAACAGAATATATCGCGCCACAGCGCAATGTGGAGTTTGAAGTATTCGTGTTTCGCCAGGAGGCGCAGGTGTCGAAAGACTGGACAAATTTCACGCACGCTTAAAGCAACTGTCTAAAAAGTGTAGTATCTACGACGTCGATAGAGAAATCAAATCACAGAATATCCAGAAATGCCAGTTAAGCAAGGTACTAGAAGAGGGCGCGAGTGAGCCAAATATAACGCTGGCAGAACTGATTAAATATGGGCGTACGTTGGAAACGCCCAGTTGCTTCAGGAGAGGGCCGACCCAGGAGTATGGAAAGCATTATTTACAGTGCAGTAGAGCTAGTGGGAACATGTGAGATTGAGGCAAGCAGGCAGCGCAGTGATGGTAGACAGACGCACTGTCCACGAGAACGTGCCCGCTGATAGTACTGAGACGCCCAGCCAATATTGTATGAGGGCAATGTATCTGCGGTTCGTGGATCACTTGCTGCTGGAAATGGACATTCCTCTATTGGTAGCTCACACTCAGTATGTGGCCCAGTACCACGGCAGCGGATGAATCTGACACTAGATTGTTCAGCTGTACTAGGTGTTCCAAGACGACATGCCAGGTGACTTACGAATAGTCTTTATGCAGTAATTGCAGCATGGCTGAATTCTTCCCAGAGATGTCGAGATGGAATGAGCAGGTCTGCGAGGGGGTGAAGTGTAAAGCGCTTTGAGCAGTCCCAAGGACTGGATACCGCGCTATATAAGAACGTACTTTTTTTTTAGCTACACAATGGAATGCAAGATGGAAGATAGTGAATGTTGCTTAAAGACCCCCACACACCTATGACACGACACAGAAAATCAATCCTGACTCGTGCCCGAACTTGTATACAGCAGTCGTGAAGCAGCTGGTGATGTCGCTCTCGACTGCCACGACGCCGGGTGACAACTGAGCGCTTGTTGGAATTGATCCTTACGCGTGTCCTCAAGGATCAATTGTGCTATTACACATAGTAAACGGGTCGTTAAAATATGTAAACATCTTGATAAACTGCAAAATCCTAACACATTAAAACTGGTCTTTGTTAAATATATATGACATACTGAAGGTTCGCATCCATCTGTTACCAGTGATCGGTGTCGAGTAGGTGGGGCATCTTTTTTAAAGTTTAATTTTGACTTCAAAATGCGCCGGTTACAAATGATTAGTTTGCTTTTTTTTTAAATGGATACTCATACCCCTTCTTAGAGTTGTGCTTCCACATGGATTTATACTTAGTTACGCCCCTGTAAGATTATACAAAGCCCCAGACACGGCAGCATAATCAGGCCAGTGACGTTGACGGCAAAGTCAAACCCAGTAGGGACGCCACTCTTGGCATGATCGCGAGGCAAGCAGAGGCGATGGCATAGCTAGACTCAGCATGGGTCGCCACTTCAGCAAGACGTTTACCGCTGGCAGCCACACATGCAATGGTTGTGGTGGCTCAAGCTATAATACGAGGGAGAATTAGTGTCCAGGATAGGGAAGAAAATGCTACAATTGCGGACGCGAAAATCATTTCGCA
This sequence comes from Lamellibrachia columna, assembly GCA_963662155.1. Lineage (NCBI taxonomy): Eukaryota > Metazoa > Annelida > Polychaeta > Sabellida > Siboglinidae > Lamellibrachia > Lamellibrachia columna. The sequence continues at coordinate 45,863,940 of OY759271.1, forward strand.
AATGTATTTCATGCAGCTTAAAATGCACTTTGTGAAACATGAATCGAGCAGTGCTTATGTGAAAGTAACCCATGATGCAGCATGAATCTAACATTGAATAAAATTAGAGCCTGTATCATACCACATCGAACGGAACCAGACATGTTAGGCCATACATGTGTGCAATGATGCTGAACAACGTACCAACAATGGTGGAGATACTGTCTCATATGTCACTGTCATCAGTTCAAGGCAATTTAAACAAATTCAACAAGGTAGTCGAACATTGCAGTTGACTACTGACAGTTTGCCAAGTTTGCGGACCTACTCCAGCGAAGTGATGCTAGCAGTGGGGCGCGTGACTATTGATGTGTATCATCAGGAGAAATCATACCAGCTGCCACGTAAAGGGCACAAGTCTGCTTGATAGACACGGGTTGCAACATCTGAAACTAGACTGGTCAACAGTACATGGCATGGATAATGTTTGGCTATGGCAAAATGTTTCCAGGGCTGTTCAGTCAGGGTCTGGGAACACTGAAGGGTGTTGAGGCAACACTGCACGTTGACGACAAAGTGGTGCATTGCTGTTTCAAACCATGACCTGTTCCTCTAGCATTAATTAAGGGATAAAGTCGAAACTGAACTCGATAGGCTACAAGCTCAAGGAGTGACTAAACCAGTGGAACATTCGGACTGGGCTGCTCCAATTGTGCCAGTGTTGAAAGCGAATGGGGAGGTACGCATTTGTAGCGATTACACCCTTACCATGAATGTGGCCGCAAAGCTTGACAAGTGCCCAATTCCAAACATTGATGACCTGTATTCAAAGCTATCGGGAGGTGTGCTCTACTCCAAATTGGACTTGAGTCATGCACACCAGCAGATAGTTCTCAATGAGGAATTGAAGTAACTCACCAATACACTGAAAGGTTTGTTTGCCTACACACAGCTCTGCTATGGTGTGTTGTCAGAAGCAGGAATTTTCCGGCGTGCCATGGAACAGTTGGTGCAGGGAATACCGATGGTGGCAGTTTATCTTGATGACGTTCTAGTGTCCGGTCGCACTCCTAAAGAAGCTCGTGCAAATCTTTTGACAGTACTGAGTAGACTACAGACAGCAGGTGTGAGGTTTCGTGTGGAAAAATGCTCGTTTTTGTGTCGTGTTTACCTTTGTCATCGGCTAGACGCTGAAGGTATTCACCCCACCACAGACAAACTTATCGCGTTACAGAATGCTCCAGAGCCAACGTCAGTGTCAGAACTACGAAGCTACTTGGGTATGGGGAATTACAACCACAAGTTCCTGAAGAACGTCACGACAGTTTTTCTGCAAATTGTTGCAGAAAGACACGTCTTGGTACTAGGGATAAGAGCAAGCAAACGCGTTTGTGGAGCCGAAGATGTTGTTGCAATCTTCTCAAGTGTGCTCTCGCAACAGATGGCAGATGGAACATACATACCTGTGACATTCACGTCTCGGATTCTTGCTCCAGCTAAGAAGAATTAGCCAAAACCGAGCGAGAAGGCCTTGCAATTGTATTCGGGGTCACAAAGTTTCATAAACACTTTGCTATTCAAACAGACCACAAACCACTTCTTGGTTTGCTCAAGGAGGACAAGCTGATATCGCCGCTTGCAAGTCCTAGAATTCAACGATGGGCTCTAACGTCAAACTATCAGTATCACCTACATTTCAAACCCAGAACTCAAATGCGGATGGTCTTAGCAGACTATCTCTAGCAACAAAGACACTTCCCGTCCCAGTACCAGGGGAATCAATCTTCCCTCTTTCGATTGTCAATGAGACGCCAATCAACGCATCTAGAATAGCACAATTGACAACCCGAGATCCAGTGTTGTCGAAGGTAGGTGAATTTCGTGAAGACATAATGTTGGCAATGAATTTGCACGTTACGTGATGAGGAAGGATGAACTATCCATAGAGCAAGGATGTTTGCTGTGTGGATTTCGTGTGTATATTCCAGCACCAGGTCGAGAAACGCTGCTGGACGAACTTCATGAATGCCATCCTGGCATCGTGCAAACGAAAGTTTTAGCTCGCAGCGTTGTGTGGTGGCCAGGACTTGATGCAGAAATTGAAGTCAAGGCTCGTAGTTGAGTAGTTTACCAAGAACACAGCAAGTTGCCACCGAACGCAAACTTGCACACATGGGAATGTCCAGGTAAACCCTGGTATCGTGTACACATTGACAATGCTAGTCCAATAGAAGAGAAAATTATAATTGACGCTCACGCGAAATATAGCGATTCTCATGTCATGACACGGCACAAAATTGCTTGGTCGAACGACTTCGCCACTCCACAACATTACTAACACTTTCAGAAACCGCACAGCATGTCTAGACGTAAAAAGCATTTAATGTATACGCATCACTTGACCATTGTTTACTTCCCCCGATAATTATTACTTTATGAAAATTATTTAGTTTGACATATTTTGATGTGTTACGAAGACAGTTATATTGAATAGTATTATGTTTACACATCACGCGTCTAAAGCCTAAGCTTAGCCTAAGACTAAGTCTACTAAGTCTGAGACTAAGTCTACTAAGTCTGAGACTAAGTCTACTAAGTCTGAGACTAAGTCTACTAAGTCTGAGACTAAGTCTACTAAGTCTGAGACTAAGTCTACTAAGTCTGAGACTAAGTCTACTAAGTCTGAGACTAAGTCTACTAAGTCTGAGACTAAGTCTACTAAGTCTGAGACTAAAGCAAGTGTTTGCTTTTTAAACCGTTTTAACAGGCAGCGTGTAATGTGTAAAATTTGACCAATTTGTCTAGATCATCTTGTAATTTTTTTATCTCCATATCTTTTAACTTTTTTTACCTTTCAGTATTTCAGTACTTTGCTTGATATATCAAACGGTGACAGTACATTACCCACCTGGACAATATCATCCGCGCTACGACAGTAGCCCAAATTAAGTCTTGCCTAGATTGCTCACTAGTTGTACTAAATATATTTGTTAGCTAATTATATACAATGTTATCATAAGAGTGGAAATTTTTAGTAAATGTAGATATCTAGTCGAAATTAAATGGCAGATGTCATCATTAATCACAATAAAATGTAATGGCTTGGTGGGTAATGTCCAAAAAAAAATTCTAGAATCCTTTTAAACATTCAAATCGATTTGGGTACATATTTTATTAACAAAAGGCAGCTGCTGTTATTCATACCAGTAGCTCAAGTTGAAAGAGAAATGTCCTTTGAATGTGATATTTAGTCAATTATTCAAAATATGCAAACAAACATCAAATCTTTTGGTTTATTGTTTGTAAATTTGGATATCCAAAAATCTATAAAATAATTCTAATTTAACTAAAAAGGTTACATCTTTGTCACACTCAAATGATTTGGTTCATTTTAGCTACTGAAATTTACAACCGATAAAATAGATTATTTGTTGTTGGTTTGTTGTCTATGCATAATTTTAATAGTTACCCAAATTACAGACTAACAACAATAACCACAACCATATTAATATTTCAATTGTTTAACTGAATTCAGAAGGTGGTCACACAAAAATGCAATAACAGCTGAATGCTTGAAAGAACCAGACAACACACAATTCTACACATACATGTATATCATTATATAAGCTAATATGCTAAACGAGTAATATAAACATCGTCCTGCTCTTAAATTGTGTGGCTACGTTAGTTTTTTCTTCATCGTGTTGCTAAAATAACTGAGTATGTTATAGCGAGAGAGCTTGGTTTTTCAGTCGGCGACACGAACCCGTCAAGATCAGCTCTTCTGAAAACATAAAAGTCATACACATTCGGTAATTCACGTACAAAGTATGTTCATTGCATGTACACATTTTGTCAATAGTACACACAATTATAATTCAATTATAATTATAATTCACGCAATACTGTCGTACGAAAGTTATGCGATGGCAAAATAATGATTTTTATATTAAGACTAAAAAATTACAGTGTCAGTCTTTGTAAAAATAAAAATATATATATATATTCTAAATTACTAACAATTATTTCAGTTAAAAGGATCTTCCCAAATTAATTTGTTCGCTCGTCTAGTTTTAGAATCATTTCGTAAAAAAGTCAAACATATCTAATATCCACTACGACATGTTAGCTCGTTTATGCAAATGTGTCGTTACTGACGTTAGTCTTGATGAAATCATCGGACGAACTATTATTTTTGAACGGACCCGGTCAAACTTCGGTGAAAAATGCTCTATATACTGCACACTCACTTTCGCAAGTTACCCGATACAACGATACAAAAATGGACGTGCGAAAGAACGTGAAAATTTCACTGAAAATTCAGCTTACAAGTTACAAACTTCCGCAAGTCGTTAGTCGTCAGTCGTTAAGTCGTTGTTACCACCGCTGTTGCGTATTGAAAACGACTTAACCACTACTTCCGCATCAACATTGAATGGTAATAATGCTGCCCCCTAGTGCATTGCGGAACTCCCCACTAGTGGCGCCACGCAGTGATTGTAATGTAATTATTTCGCACAGTTACTCTTTTTAGTACAAATAATTAATAACACTAGCAAAAACGCCCATCCTCCGGACGGGATAACTCGGTAGTTCGTGTAGCTCACTCAGTGCCACTTCTTAAATCATTGCATTGGCTCCCTGTCCGATATCGCATTATTTTAAAGATCTGTACAGTTACCTGTCAAGCACTTTCATCCAAGCAACCAGCATATTTACCTTCACTGCTCACTCCTGTAAGACAGCCCAGACAGCTTCGATCATATAATTCTAATCTACTTTTTGTTCCCAGTGTTTAGACAAATGTCGGAACTAGAGCTTTTTCAGTTGCTGCACCGACTCTGTGGAACTACCTCCCGGTTAGTGTTAAGCCTTTAGGAAATATAACAACATTTCGCCGTAAACTGAAAACCCACCTGTTTAAACTTGCTTATCCTCCATAGTTCCTCATCGTACCAATACAACTGTTTACAACTGGAATTGCTTATCGATTAGGAACTGCTTAACCCTTTTTGTTTTGGTGCGCTGCCGAGCTTGGGTTTCCCGAGGATTTTAGCGCAATAGAAGTATTTTATATTGTATTGTATGGTGCTGCCAGTGAATATCTTGAATTTGTGATGTAGTACTGGCAGTTATATTAACATGTAGCGACGCCTTGCCTTGTATGACGTAACTTTGGATAATCGAAGAAAAGATGAATGACGCAGACAATAATTATACACAATTGTACACGCAGCGTTGCGGGCAATTGTACGTAATATTACAAAGGGTAATTTGATGGTACAAAAAAGAGGGTGAATTTCGAAATAAACTGAGACCACTCGACCATGTCGTAGATGAACCCCTGAAAGTTTGGCACCCAAATTACGTCTAGGAGGAGAAGCATAGCATACAGACATATCCATGGTGGATTATATTAAGATGTGTCGCATCACGCGAGTGATATTAAAACTCCATCCTCAACTGATTTAACCTACCGTGAATCCGGTTCGTTGATGTCTAAATACGTTGTTTGTGAATAGTTTAAGTAACATTCGCAGTCGATGTAATAAAAAATGCATATTTTTGGTCAAATCATCGAAAGAAAGATCTGGTAAGGCTCAAAATACTGGATATCCAAAATGGTAAACATATTGCGGGGCAGTGCCGACCACAGACGTGATTTCTAACCTCTCGCCGATCACCTGACAAGATTATGAAATTTCACCAAGGGTGAAATTGGTGAGTTTTTAGCGTTTCCATTTTCACCTCAGTTAAGTAATTTAATAGTTTGTCTGACGATTTCACAGAAAAACTACACAGAATGGTTGCACAAATGAGCGATGAATTTGAAATGAAATAATCGAATTTAGGATGGACCCTTACGGAAAACATCATGAATTTACAATAATTGATCCCAATGTTTGACTATAGCTATGTTTCAACTCCATTAGAACAGCTACGAATATAGTGAGTATTTGGCGTGTCTCAATTGTTCTAAGTAATAATATGAACTTTTAACCACTGAACATTGTATGTTACCTCTGCGCCAATTCTGGTATTCTATTGTGTAGGCCTACCCTATGTCATCACAATTGTACCGAGCTGAAACTGCATCACAATCTGATCGAATTTCTTTATTATATTGCTAAAAAAAATGTTCACACCATACACAGTTGAAACTTTCCATCAGTAGTATAGTCATCAAGTAAGCTCTCAGCACCTTAGACAGAAACAAATATGCACATATTGCTCATAAATAAAAATCTACGTTCTCTCTAGCTATGTACATAGTTTATAATTGCATACTATTAATTACCATATCGTCTGTTGAAAGTGACAACACAAGTTTACACAACTACACAATCTACACACGTAATACAGTACAAGACATTCGTATATCGACAACACCTAAGTCTCATAAACAGGTGCTAAATACCACCAACCTATCATTCGTTTCAATTGAAAAAATATAAATATGCATTCCATATATCGTTTCTCTGTAGCATAATGTAAATTCCATGTTATGTCACAAAGAACGATTCTTACAGCTGCACATTCGTTCATGTTATAAACGACTGTCAGCCAGGACATCCCCGAGAATTATTAATTCATCGCTTGACTGTACGACGATATATGTTGGTGATTGCTACACGCATTCAAAACTACAATGATATCGTGTCACCGCCACAACAATGACATGAGCACGCTGCCATGTTGACGCGACAAATGACATGAGCACGCTGCCATGTTGACGCGACAAATGACATGAGCACGCTGCCATGTTGACGCGACAAATGACATGAGCACGCTGCCATGTTGACGCGACAAATGACATGAGCACGCTGCCATGTTGAACCGACAAATGTGTACTGTCGAGGAATGCCACCCATCAAGGTAGATGCACGCACGCACGCACTCACGCACACGCACGCACGCACACACACACACACATACACACACGCGCGCGCACAAAATAATTTCTGTATGTGTGACAACAGTTCACGGTAGGGTCCATTTATTGCTGTTTAATGGCATTGTATCATGATAAATTGACATGGTAAACAATTGTTGGTTGACTATGTTATTCGGGCTTATTCGGTTCATTTAGGAATTCTTAATAAAGCATTATTTAATTAGTGGAGCAAACTTCCTGTCTGATTTAATTACGATACTGTTACGTAGTAGTTGTGGGTTGAATGTTCGTCAGAGGGCGACACACGCTTAAGCAGCTTACAGTTAAGCGCTACCATCTATGCGTCAGTGGCGCCTGTCCACAATTCCGTCTGCCCCGCTTTTCTCAAACTTGAGTGATGTCATGTTCAAGTATTTTGGCATAATTATGTTGATGCGCAATGGTTGTCGTTTTTGTCCGCTTTCTTAAGGAAGACGGCCAAAACGTTCTATCATGGTAAAGTAAGAAATCATCCATTTGTAGGACAACGTTCTCCATAGTAATAGTTGTGTCTTCTCTCATGCAGATTCGTTACTAACACTGAATTCTGCTGAAAGGTTGCGACAAACCACGACGCGATGAACACTCCGGCTATGCAGCGCGACGTCGAAGGCACGAATGGAATCGTGATAGTTTTTTACGTCACTTTTCAGCGATTTAACGCTGTGATACTCGTTCTACTTTTTGTGATCAAACCAAACTACATGCAGCACTGTTATCACGGGGCGCTGTTTAGCGGCAACGACTGTCTATTTTATGTCATCCACGTCCAACTGCGGTAGTCCCGCTTCTCTCCGCGTAGGGCGCTGCACTACGAAGATTAGAGTTGGGAGCGAATTCTCCCACCTGATCACGCTTGTTTATTCTGAACAATAATTCCGGTCAGTATGTGAGAAACTGCTCGTTGTTTTCTTCACTGTAGTTAGCCTCGTTACGCCGCCTTCGGCGTGACTCGTAAAACATAGCTGTAGTTTCCACCACCTGGCGATCAATGCTGGCTATTCGCAAGAGTGTTTCCATCTTCCGCTAGATGTCACTTACAAACAGTTACCCACTGCGTGAAGACGCAAGTCTTACAGACGACGTAACAACACCAGTGGAACCGACACTCGCACCGCTCCGAGCGGGTTACCTGAAACAGCCAACAAATAACGCACTAGTTGATTATCGCAAAAGTAGCGGCCGGTAATTTAACGCAATGCGACAGTTATTTTCGGCTCTTTATTTGGCGGCTGGTGACCTCGGAAAACAACACGTATTTCACTAAAACCTGTTACACACATTTAAAACAGTACAACAAATGTTAGCAAATAGTTTTGCTAGTAATACAATAAAATAACTCTTATTTGGGTATTTATATAGGACATAAGTTTTTAACGTGAAACTACTTTCGCAATAACATATAAATACCTCTTTTGAAAGCTGTAGAAACTCACGACGTCTCACGAAATCCTTTAATACTATTTTTTTTATTTATCTTACACTGGTAGATTTGTGACGTGCGCACTAATTTAATAATTAGACAGCAAAGACGTCTCGTGCACCAGCCACGGGGCCAAGGCTCACCGGGACCGGCCTCGAGTTGAGGTGTACCGGGTCCATATGCATCATGCGACGGCAAAATATGCAACGGGTCCATACGCACAAGCCAAAATACAATACACCGCACATCTCCCTGCCAACGCTATATAAAGGCCCGTTTACACGAACGACGTTTGTCTGATTATGCCGTATGCTGTATATAAAACAATCGGACAAAGCTCACTGGTGAAAGCACCATCGCGAGAACGAATATCGGGGCCAATGTCTGGCTACAATGTCAATGAATTAGGACTAGGTCAAATTTTGCGATAGTTGGTTTTAAACCAGCGGCCAATCAGCGACCGCCGCGACCGACAAGTGCAGGACTCATCGCGACCTTTCCACCAAAGCACGAGTCAATGGGACGTGTAAACGCACACATACATTGTTTGTGCGACTCGTACCATCATCGCAAGCCATGGATGGTAGCAGTAATACAGTACCCCTGCCAGATCGACCTGTTAAAACGTATATTTGTCAGTTTATCCCACGCCACGTGTGGATGTACGGTGAATCATTTGTACTTCGCCTCACTTGATGACTTGGTTGACGAGTTTATTGGAACTAGACGAACTAGACCCCGTAAATTCAAGCGTGCAATCCCATTGGTTAACACAGCAACTGAAAATCGGCGTTTCAACGGGTCGATCTGACAGGGGTTCTGGTGTAGTCGGAAGCCCCTGGCGGCGAGGATGACTCCTACGACATGATCGGACAAATCAAATAATCGTTCGTGTAAACCAGCCTTGACGTATCGTACCTTGAGCGTGTTGTAGCCGCGGCCACAGCACAACGTTTCGCAGTTGTCGATGCCGGAACTAGTCCTGTTGCAGTAGCGGCCGATCGTGCCGGACGAAGCCGTCGCCGGGTTCTGGTCGCAGAAGTTGGGGGACCTCTCGAAGTAGACGAGGTTCGTGTGGCGGGGTCGACGCCGGGAACGGCGCTGACGTCGTCGCCCCTTCCCCCGGGTCTTCCCTCCCGCCTTCCCTCGCGTCTCCTGCAACGAAGCACACGCGTTGGTCAGATAGAGTATTTGAGCATACACCTTCGTGTGAACACTTTCTGGCAATTTCCTTTGATCTCGAGACAGTTGCTGCTCAGTATCTGACAAACATCAGGAGTTACAAAATAGCGCACTCTGACTAGTTAATGATATGGGATAGAGGTGGCTCAAGATTACGCCTGTATATGCTTAAATTTTCAAATTGGCGAAGTCAACGTAGTAAGACGTCAACGTTTATTTCGTGTTCTCTTGATTCGCTGTTCTCGCTCATGGTGGCAGCACCTACACATGACCGAGCAAAGCTTTGTGTAGCAACTGAAAACTTACATATACTGTAATATCATCCATGACCTTGTCATCGTAAATTATAGTCCAGGACAAAACACGGATTTTTTGCCGCAAACATTTCGTTGTTTAGGCTGATATGTCACGATTCGTTCGTTCGTTCGTTCGTTCGTTCGTTCTTTTCACAGTTGTGAATTAGTTTTTGCTCAAAGTTAGGTATCGACGACAGCTTGGTAACTGGGTATATATATATATATATATATATATATATATATATATATATATATATATATATATATATATATATATATATATATATATATATATATATATATATATATATATATATATATATATATATATATATAATATATATATATATATATATATATATATATATATATATATATATATATATATATATAATATATATATATATATATATATATATATATATATATATATATATATATATATATATATATATATATATATATATATATGTGTGTATACACGCGCACACACACGCATAACCACACGCACACACACACACACACACACACACACACACACACACACACACACACACACACACACACACACACACACACACACACACACACAGTTGAGTAAGTCAATGCAATGTAAATATGTTAGCGCATGTGTTAAGTCAATGCACATCACTCGTGGTGCTTCTATTAACTCGACGCTGTGTCGATATTCGTACAGCGCAGATTTAGTGGAATACGAAGACGTGAAACACAAAAGGGGCACCGACACAAAGACAAGGGGCACCGACACAAAGACAACCGCGACAGTCTTATAGCCTGGGTTCTAGTGTATGGGACAATTTAAAGTAAATTAAAAAGCAGCTGGTAGACGCCATAAAATGTGCACCAGACCTTCGTGCGATGCTTGTGATTCGAAACGACTAAACGTAGTTTGCCTTTGGCCGAGTTGGCGTTGTCCACCTGCAACAGACCAATGCATGGACAGTGAGGGACGGCACTGACCGGGCCGTGGGAGAATGCATGAACGATGGCGACGTAGACGAGTTCCCGGAGCATCCTCATTGACAATGATGACAATAGTTGCAGTTGCGGTGGCCAAACACGTACGTATATGCATGCGTATATGCATGCGTATTCTTACATGCATATACACACTAGTTAGTTTTATTCAATTTATATATATATATATATATATATATATATATATAGTTTTATTCAATTTATATATATATATATATATATATATATATATATAAATTGAATAAAACTAAATAGTGTGTATATGCATGTAAGAATATATATATATATATATATATATATATATATATATATATATATATATATATATATAGTTTTATTCAATTTATATATATATATATATATATATATATATATATATATAAATTGAATAAAACTAACTAGTGTGTATATGCATGTAAGAATATATATATATATATATATATATATATATATATATATATATATATATATATATATATATATATATATATATATATATATATATATATATATATATATATATATATATATATATATATACCACATCAATAAGATTAAATATGAACATCATCGTTAAGAGAGTTGAGGTATTCCAATTATATGAATCTCAATAATCTACGTTTCAGTTATCCAATAAAACCGTTACGTATCCCCTTTAAGCTTGACATTCTCATTTAACTGCGAACTACGTAATGATAGATACGGGCGGAAGCATATACCTCTACCTTTGTGGCACGCTCATATTTCTTTTTTAGAATAGCACCGATTGTTCTAAAGGGCGGCGCGGCCTTCCAGCAAGTCTTCACCTCGCAGCTACCCGACATTCCGTGACACTTGCACAGCAGTCGCTGGTTCCGCCGTACAACCTGCAGCAGTAGACAACGTTCTGCACACACATCGCAAATAATGCCAAGACATATGGCGCTGCAGATATTTATCTATGATTTACCTGGTGCCCGTGTGTATTTAGGGCCAGTTGCATAAACCCCATGCATGATATCAGGAAGTTTTGATATGTATTCGTCCGAGTTATTGGCAAGGAATACATGGAATTATTCCTTATATCATAATAAATTACATATATTATGATATAAGGAATATACATTACAATACAATACAATACATTACAATACAATACAATACAATACAATATAATACAATACATTACAATATAATACATTACAATAATATTATTATATTACAGGATTTACAGTTATTACAATAAAATAAAATACAATACAATACAATACAATACAATACAATACAATACAATACAATACATTACATTACATTACATTACATTACATTACATTACATTACATTACATTACATTACAATACAATACAATACAATACATTGCAATACAATACCATACAATACAATGACAAACACTTCTATTGCGTTGAAATCCCCGAGAACCCGAGCTCTACAGACCATCAAAGCAACGTGTTAAGCAGATCTCAAATCGGTTTACATTAGCCAAGTCGTCAACAGTTGAACAGTTGAGTAGGCCGAGGAGTTAAGGATGACTTAAAAAGTCAGGCTAAAAAGGTAGATCTTCAGATATAAATATTTCCTGCAGACTATAAATCGTTAGCTGGGAATTAATTCCTAGTCCTAGTTATGGGTAAAACAAAAACACACAGTTGGTGTTAAACGAAACGATCAACAAAACACAGGATTGTCGAAACCTCGACAAGAAACTATGCAGCTCTCGGCAAACGTGTGCTTGAATGCAGTCTATATATAATTGTTATACACGTTTTTCCTTCAATCCTTGTTGTTTCTTCTCCGTTGTCTTTGTTTTTGTTTATAGGGACTACATACCTTACATCTTAAGCGATCTATTCATTTATATGTAATTAGAACATTTCTCTTGATGACATGGTCAAAAAAAGATCGTACGATACTGTTCGAACGAAAACATGATTGATATGTTGTGCGGCTTCGAAGCCTGAATTATAGCGACGAACCAGCCATCAGCGTCCTGCATTGGAAGCGTGTCGACTGCAAGGGCGTTGACGGAGATAATCGAATCAATGGGTGAACATTGGCAGAGCGCCACGCAAGACGTCTGATGTTTAAAAGAGCCTTCCTTCGCGAAAAGTAAAACCCATCTAATATCCACTGCTAGCTCTTTTGTGCAAATGTATTATTATTTTTTTGCGTAACCACATACAAACAAGTAAATAATTTTTTTACCGGTTCCGGTCAAAATAAAGCAAACAAAAGCTATATTTCGTTGTAAGTTTATAAGTGAGAGCGTATTGTGCATTTTCGTCCGCCTCCACTCCGGTGGCCTTTCCGACAAGCGGGGATCACTGGGTCACATCTTGCCTCGGTTAGTGGCGGGCGACCACATACGGCGTCGGGCCGCTCGCCGGGAGACGGCATGCCGTCGGTCAACGACCCGGAACGCGCCGGGAGGCCCCACGTGTCGACGCCCGCGTCGCTCGGCTCGACCCGTTCCGTTGGCTCGGTTATGGATGTGGACGGCGAAGGAGGCTATGGCGACAATAACGTCACCAGTTCTGCGTATACCATACCGTACCGTACCGTACCGTACCGTACCAGACCAGACCAGACCAGACCAGACCATAATATACTATATTATACTATAATATACAAGTATCCCATTGTATATCCATGCTGACAAACAACATCAAGTAATGTTTGGAGAGTGTTATTGATGATTAGTTTTTGAAAAATTCCCGGCTTCGTCTTTAAGAAATGTATACACACGCACACACGCACACACGCACACACGCACACACGCACACACGCACACACGCACACACGCACACACGCACACACGCACACACGCACACACGCACACACGCACACACGCACACACGCACACACGCACACACGTACACTCGACAATAACCACGACCACCGTCACTCACCAGTCTGCCCGCGCGGTTGTTGTGTTTGTTTGTCTGTGAATGTATGTCTTTGGCGAGTTCTCGCAGTCGCAGGAAGCGCTTCACGTAGTGGTTGGCGAACTCCATGTTGTGATTGCAACCCCGCCACTTCCACTGTCCAGTCTGCGGACACAACGGTGTTTAGCAGGCGACGTGGACAGTGTGTAACAACTGATCTTTATTTGTACATTTACAACGATTCAAAGATAATTAAAATATGTTTTATTTTCAACGAACGTCCATTACAAGTAGCAGCAAAGAACGCCGGGGAATGTAATTGATTCAGCATGCATTCGAACAGGTTTTGCAAAAATAATATTCTTTTATAAAAACGCACGCAGCACGCACTCACGCACGCACGCTCGTAGGCATGCACACAAACATGCACCTGCAATCAGTTGGCTAAATGGACGATCAGAAATATATACAATGCATTAGGTACACAGAAGCGACATCTACTGACGGCTACACTACACCTGGCGTTGCGTGTTTGTTTCTCATGATAACATATTCTTGTTATTGTGATATGTTAGAATCGCAAAGATGATTTTTAAATAACGGACAACTAATCATTATTTTATAAATAAGCAAAATCATGACACATTTTCGTATCTGGCAATTCGTCAAACATGCGTGAATCGTACCTTGTCGTCCATTTTCTTACTACATCCACATGACGTCAGCTTCCCAAGACTACATGCGCGCGCAACCTGTGTCGTCATCCCGGCCGCAGTGATGGCATAGGCGAAAGCCGTCTCGCGGAATCCTGGAGCAGCAACAGCGACACCTGCACACAATAGTCGATAATAGGCCTGCGGGTATTCTATTATCGCTCATCTTGCATAGCAAGACGATGCGACTGCCTATTCATGGTCGCTATTCAACACAATCAGTTCGACGAATCTGCTAGTGATTCAGACTGCGAATTATAAAATGAATGACGATTTCAACAAAAACAAACAGTACATCAATACTGATGAAGGTCGGCGTCTGTCGTTTCAAGAGGGGACATGACACGGTCCCTCTTTTATATGCGAACTATATGCTTTAATATGCATCACGATTGCTCTGTGACGACATCACAGAACTCAAAGTACTGCGTGGTTATAATAATTATATAATTAACTGTGGAGTAAACTCATACAACAATGTGTAGTTTGTAAAGTTTAACTTTAAAACAAACCTGAAGAAAAGTCTTCTTATACTTTGTGAAAGTAACACACGCTGTTGGTTTAGGAGTGTCAACGATACTCAAAGCAAATTGTCAATCAGATGCAGTATAATACCAACTTTCAACGAGCAGTAGGATTACTTATACATTTACATATATCTTGCTAGCCATTACCAGTGGGGAAAAGCCACGGGAGAGTAACGAGATATATATATATATATATATATATATATATATATATATATATATATATATATATATATATATATATATATATATATATATATATATATAAACTGAGTGGCCACGTGGTAGATAGCAATATATGCACCACCAGCATTCTCTTCGGCACATTCTGCAGCTGAATTTAGCCCAAAAGCCATTTGGATTCCACGACTAATGCTGGACGATTAAGATACCAACGATCTCCATACATCCACATCCGACGTTGCGCCCTGGCGAGGACATTTCAGCCAGTCTTAATGATCTGGATTCAACACGGGAGGAAGTCGTTACGGGTTGTAACACACACCACGGGTTACCTCCGCCGGTAGGAGGGGCAGTCTTGTCTCACCAGTTGCCACAAAGATGGGCAGCCCACGGTTAGTTTGGACTCTCTATCTCAGTCGATTGGCCATCGGCGTTTAGAGAGACTCTTAATAAGCACTCTTGGCCACGACAGTTACAGCGGAAGATATTTCCAGGCAGTGCTCACCTAGTCTTGTCTTCGATGGGCGCGTTTCATTGCCCCATTGAAGACAGATAACTGGCAAGACATTGCAGCCACTTATCTAGCGAGTTATTATTATTAGTATCATCAAGAAATGAAAATAGCGTTACGTCGCTTTAGAATAGCAAAATATAACTGAGGGATGCATGGATTGAGACAGTCGTCTGTTAAAGTCCACCTCTCTGCATTTTTGCGAAGTCATAAGTTAATAACGGTAGCAACACAGAACGTCACGATTCACCGCGATAAATGTTGTCGGCAAATAATACAAGTTCACCTCAGTAAATCAGTTACGTTACCTGCGAAGATGACAAAATACTGTACTCTGATCATAATCATAACACGAGATTTATATACTATTCAAATATCAAAGCAGGAATATTGCAATTTGATATGTTCATATTATATAAAACATAATATTATATCAAACGCCAATGGCAAAAACGGTAAAATTAATTATTTTATTCTGTTAGCCAAATTTTACCCACAGGAAGTAATGTCAGTTCAACAAAAGTTTGCCAAATTGTTAATTTATTATTCATCTCTATACACATTGAAAAAAGTAATGAAGGGCCTGGCAAAAAATCTGGGTTTGCCATCCTAAAATCACGCTAGTTTCGAACTAATTTTTTTTTCACGAATTTATAACACATTTTTTCCGCCGGGGGGGCTGTTCTGGTAGTACGTTAAATGTATACTGTTATAAATTATGTTCTTTCACAAAAACTTGTATATTTATGTTTGTTATCGACAGTATAACTTTTGTGTTGCGGAGACCGATGCATTGTTAGATTAATTTCATGGACCTTAAACAGTCTATTTAAATAAGATGGAAGCAGTGGTTGCCGATAAGGAACAGTGGAACCGACGACAGCCAAAGCAGTGCTGCAGTACAAGTCCAAATCGACAACAACCAAAGCAGTGCTGCAGTACAAGTCCTAATCGAGAACAACCAAAGCAGTGCTTCAGTACAAGTCCTAATCGAGAACAACCAAAGCAGTGCTTCAGTACAAGTCCTAATCGACAACAACCAAAGCAGTGCTGCAATACAAGTCCTAATCGACAAGAACCAAAGCAGTGCTGCAGTACAAGTCCTAATCGAGAACAACCAAAGCAGTGCTTCAGTACCAGTCCTAATCGACAACAACCAAAGCAGTGCTTCAGTACCAGTCCTAATCGACAACAACCAAAGCAGTGCTTCAGTACCAGTCCTAATCGACAACAACCAAAGCAGTGCTTCAGTACAAGTCCTAATCGACAAGAACCAAAGCAGTGCTGCAATACAAGTCTTAATCGACAAGAACCAAAGCAGTGCTGCAGTACAAGTCCTAATCGAGAACAACCAAAGCAGTGCTTCAGTACCAGTCCTAATCGACAACAACCAAAGCAGTGCTTCAGTACCAGTCCTAATCGACAACAACCAAAGCAGTGCTTCAGTACAAGTCCTAATCGACAACAACCAAAGCAGTGCTTCAGTACAAGTCCTAATCGACAACAACCAAAGCAGTGCTTCAGTACAAGTCCTAATCGACAACAACCAAAGCAGTGCTTCAGTACAAGTCCTAATCGACAACAACCAAAGCAGTGCTGCAGTACAAGTCCTAATCGACAACAACCAAAGCAGTGTTGCAGTACAAGTCCATCCTATATAAAAGGAACTACAGGAAGAACAAGAAATTCCAC
>OY759271.1:45886260-45888760 GCA_963662155.1 Lamellibrachia columna
CTTCTAGTTTCTTCCCTATTTCACTTTTGTTCGTATTCAGTTGAAATGTGTAATGTTTCACAAATTATGTAAAATTGTGAAATAAACTAATTCTTTCATTCATGCATCCATTAATTAATTAATTAATTAATTAATTAATTAATTAATTAATTAATTAATTCATTCATTCATTCATTCATTCATTCATTCATTCACATCGTAGCAGTATGCATTAGGCTTCGGATGCGGAAGTGTGGATTCGACTAAACAGATAAACATATCAAACAACAGCAGTTGCCATTCAAACATATGGAATTAATTAAAATAACGAAATAAATTAAGTGCAAATTCGCATACCATCGGTGAGATTAACAGAACTCCTTATAATGATAAATCAACCGACACTAGATTACACGAAAGAAAATATCCTTAATATTTACTAGTTTATCAGCTGCTAAATTGAGTAAGCCACCTCTGAGGTACTCCTACCAAGACTAATGTCACAGGAGGCACCGTGTCATTAAGTCTAAATTACGTAAATTGACTTCACGAAATTGCAACCTTCACGCCTTGTCAGTCGGCGACACTGCTGCAATAATTTATGTCGTTCACTGTTAGTGAACTTGTGTAACGTTGGCGTGTAAACAGCTGAAACCTTGCCACTGACGTAGTCTTCGCCACTGACGTCAGTTGGCGGAGATGAAGGGGTCTAGGGTTGTCGGGGCAACACCTCAACGACCACGGAGCCAGTGCCGTTGCGCGGAAGTTTGCGGCATCCGGTGAAGTTCCTCGGGTCACTTTCATGCGTCAACGCTCAGTATTGAACGTATCACTTTCGATTTCAGACGAAAGGCGTCAGAAAGGTAGTCATCGACGCGCCAACTGTCCCGGCCTTCACCCGGGTCACAAACAGCTGTAGAGGTATACCAGCGGTTGTAAGGGCACCAGCTGTCGTGGCGGAACCAGCGGTTGTAAGGGCACCAGCTGTCGTGGCGGAACCAGCGGTTGTAAGGGCACCAGCTGTCGTGGCGGAACCAGCGGTTGTAAGGGCACCAGCTGTCGTGGCGGAACCAGCGGTTGTAAGGGCACCAGCTGTCGTGGCGGAACCAGCAGTTGTAAGGGCACCAGCGGCCGTGGTGGAACCAGCGGTTGTAAGGGCACCAGCGGCCGTGGGTAACCAGCGGTTGTAAGGGCACCAGCGGCCGTGGTGGAACCAGGGGTTGTAAGGGCACCAGCCGTCATGGTTGTAAGGGCACCAGCGGTCGTTGTTGAACCAGCGGTGGTTGGGGCACCAGCGGTCTTAGGTGCACCAGTGGCCGTAGCGGCACCAGCGACCGTAGATTCACCAGCGACCGTAGAGGCACCAGCGGTCGTAAAGGCACCAGCGACCATAGTCGCACCAGCAGCGATGGAAGCACAAGGGGCCCTGGAAGTGCTACACGTTCATAAGCACGCGCCCATCAGCATTACTGCACAAATTGGAATTACTCAAGACGAAAAGTCTTTATAGACGATAACGTAGGCACGAGTTTAGGAATGTAAATGCAGCTAAATGTGTTGCTTGACTACAAAATACTAACTTACGATGATGAAACTAGCACGCCAGTTTGCCTTGATTTTCGGAAGATATCACATGAACTTTTATACAGTATATTATTTATATTTTAAATAAAAACTAATAGCTAGTGACTCTTTTTGGATGACGACATTTCTATATAAGCAGTAGAAGTAACTACATGTTTGTCGATCGTAGCTATGCGTAGACACATATTGGAAACATATTGGAAAACAACATGATTACTACATGTTCCTCTGAGTGCATGCGTAAAACAAAGCTTCGAAATAAACTTATGTGAGGTCTTTTCCACGGTGCAAATGTCAAAAGGTCGAAATAACTATTTCTTAACCGGCGTTATGACAAATGGCGAAAGACCGTGGAGTAGGTGACAGGCTGGTTTCTCACAGCGAATGACTCAGTCGTTCGGACCGCACATAGCGTGCCCTTACAACGGGTACGCGAACACTTGTAATCACGACACTAATCACTTGTTCAGCTTCATTTGGTGGTATTTTAATAATGTTTTCCATTCAAGTGTGAGGGTCTCACGAGCGTGGCGTCTCAGAGTAGAGGCATGGAACACGACACGTTGGGCGGGCGTCGTTTGTCACCTCGTTCGCATCGCTCATAACGTCTGTCGAGTGCCGGGACATTTCCCCTGTCACGGCCTCACAGAGTGAACTGCGCCTCGGGTCTTTCCGCCGTACGTGCCCCGCTGCAAACATTTACCTAAGAAAGGAGGCGCGTAGAGAGTCGGTATCAATCATTGGCCGTCAGCACGTTGTTACGGCGGAAACAGCCACACATGCAAATGGCGGTCGCCGCCCGCAGAGCGCAGATGGCATAGAACCGCGCGCAATCAACACGCTCCCTTCGAACGGCGGCGGCGCTTCGTCTTAATGACAGCCAATCGCGTCACTTGTGTCAACAAACTGACGTGCGGCGCCACTGCATCAGTGGTTA
>OY759271.1:45893760-45896260 GCA_963662155.1 Lamellibrachia columna
ACTTAGACTGTTCGGGTCATTCATCGGAGCGTGCGCGCCGAATAGGCCACGCCTATAGCTGCCTTTATCGCGTCCCGACGTCTGAACAGATGTCGCCGGCCTGTCTTGTCTGGCGCGTACAATGTCTGCGCATCGCGCGACGTTTAACTAATGTTACCCTAATGTGTCTTTTGAAAACGCGACACTTGAACATGATACGACCAACGAAGCGCGGAAACGTGCTCGGGGCGAACTGGCGCTATATAGGCATCCTACTTCACGAGAGAAGTTATGTCAATACAGACATAGATCGCGCCAAAGCCGTTGTCGGGTCGATTATATGACAAATTTCCGCGCATCTGCGCATGCGATATTGACATGTCAGGTCGTGTGTAGCAAAAACTGCGATATTTTGTCCGTTGCCTTTGCGTAAGCGTGAACACAGTGTTATTTGAAAAGTCAAATTATTCTGCAACATTTCAACAATATTACCATGTGAAGGTTGTGCTGTTTGGAAGAATGTGGCAAAGTTTCCACACTCCCTTGGAAGCACATTTCTAGTCACTTTCTGGTTGAAATTTGACAGTTTCTTTCCTTTATTTTATGGTTTTGCTTGTTCTGTGTCAAGCATAAAACATTTGTAATTATTTCAGTATTACCATTAAATATATTGGCTTCAGACGCGTTTATTTAAAAATAGTTGGCCTAACACTAACGTTACCTAAATAGTGTAAACATGTGCGTCAAAATCCAGTAGCCAATATTTCCGCATAAATACTTTTATTGTGGCTTGTCGAATGGGTCTAGGAAAAAGTGGTTGTATTTCTTTCTCACCTAGTCTTATCATGCAACAAAACAATGTATTTAATATGTGTGTAGTGGACCTTGATTTAATATATGTATTTCAACGTATACATATCACCCGGCGACCAACGTATATGTATATAAACGAGCGGGATTTAGGAATATGTCATATATAGGCATAGAACACAAACGATGATTTCAGCATGTTAACGAAAAAGTTAACACAACATTAGCCGTGACTATTTTCAAAATGTTATGTCCATTCAACAATATAAAACCCCATGAGTCGAGTGTTCTCTAGTTGACTAGTTGACGCGACTCGTGTTCGACAAGAAGCGGTCCTGGGACGGTAGATAAAGACGAACTGCTAGAGGCGTCGACAGTCACACAAATAACACGTTGTTTACGGGTATACTAGTGAATACTGTCTGCACTGCCGGGCTGTTTCATTATCCAGTCCAGTCAGCCGGCAGGTAATTCCTTATTCACCATCAGCGACAGAGGTTCTACCCGGGGGACGACGAACTTTGTCCGTTGGAACGGTACAAATTCCTGCCGCTGACGAGACATCGTCGCGTCCCCGGTGCCGCGGACAGACGGCCGATGGTTCCCTAATCGTGAGCAGCGACCGGATCGTCGCCATCCAGCAGTGATAAATGCTCTTCAAACCGGCAACATGTTTGTGTAATGATGAATAGAGGCGTGGCAACTGTTAATACGTTGACATTGATTAACTGCGCCGCGGCGTATTGCGTCGCTTCTACGCGTCGAACCGATGTCGGTGCAACGTCGTCGATTGTCCTTCCATCGCGCCGAGGTGTTTGGGCGTCGTTGACGCCGCAGCCAAGGACCGCTCGCTGTTGTAGCGGACCGCGCGAGGGCCGACGCCGAGGAGCTAATGGACGGGCGGACGGTAGCTCCGTGAATGTCGTAGAACGCGAAGACAAGCCCACCACGGCGACCCCGACGCCTCGGTCAGCGCGAGGCCAGGCCGCCGCTTTCTTCTGTCGCTGAGTGGCACCGTCTGCGAAAAGTCATGACTTGTAGTGCTCACGTATTGAATGTCTGGTTGTTGGAGTCAAGATATCCTTTCAGGTCTACAGCGTGACGATAAATATCAGAGCATGCCAACTAACTTAGCATATCATCATCACAACTCGTTTTCCATTGAAAACATTTAAAGGATGTGTATGTCAAAATAATCTATATTGCCGCAAAATATAAAATATGATAAAGCAACCAATTTGTTTTGAACGTTTTGTAAACCGGTATTGTAAGTATTTTGAACGTTTTGCAACCCGGTATTGTACGATTTTCAATGGTGTCAAAAGTAGGCCATATCACTGTATTGTAAATTAATGAATATAAATGTATTGCCAAATAATTAATGTAAAACATGTTCTTACGATGTGATTGGTGTATTATTTTTCTGCATTATATAAAATGTACATAATATATGTGTCATATGTGAAACAACCTCTATGACATCCTATCGTATTATTACCAAATATTGCAATATATTATCCTACATTATTATAAAGTGGAGAAGTATTGCAATACGTTCACAAGAATATATGTATTTGCATGCCTGATTCACGTTTTGTTTAACTTTTTAACATAAACACACACACAATAATTTAACATGATTCAAATGCACAGATGTATTTAATAACTTAATTATTTGCAAGTGCATTTAAATACAATCGTGTGTTAATCA
>OY759271.1:45903760-45926260 GCA_963662155.1 Lamellibrachia columna
GAACACGTATATTATGGTTGTAATTATATATATTGTTTCAATGCTTATCTTCCCAAATGAATAACTGGCAGATTATCATGGCACACACTTACCAAACAATAATAAAAATATGAAAGGATCCTTCGAACAGAAATTTAAAGGGTGACAATTGTGTAAACATATCATAGAAAACCATCTAAGCAAACCATCCCATGCAGTTAACCGCCCATGGAGGACTTGTTTAAAAGCATAGTAGCTTTCCGAATCACAAAGTAATGGCAATTTATCGAGTTTCGCGTCGAAAACGTCTCTTTTGCCTACGATGAATTCAAGGGTGCTTCTGAACTGTCAGACCGTACACAGTTGACGCTTGCAGAAGACAACTTGCATGCAACAAGAGGTGCAGCATAACATGCAACAAGAGGTGCAGCATAACATGCAACAAGAGGTGCAGCATAACATGCAACAAGAGGTGCAGCATAACATGCAACAAGAGGTGCAGCATAGCATGCAACAAGAGGTGCAGCATAACATGCAACAAGAGGTGCAGCATAACATGCAACAAGAGGTGCAGCATAACATGCAACAAGAGGTGCAGCATAGCATGCAACAAGAGGTGCAGCATAACATGCAACAAGAGGTGCAGCATAACATGCAACAAGAGGTGCAGCATAACATGCAACAAGAGGTGCAGCATAACATGCAACAAGAGGTGCAGCATAGCATGCAACAAGAGGTGCAGCATAACATGCAACAAGAGGTGCAGCATAACATGCAACAAGAGGTGCAGCATAACATGCAACAAGAGGTGCAGCATAACATGCAACAAGAGGTGCAGCATAACATGCAACAAGAGGTGCAGCATAACATGCAACAAGAGGTGCAGCATAACATGCAGTGAACCAAGAGATTGGAGGCTGCATTGCGTCTCTCTCCTGAACTCCGCTTGTTCTCCTGAAAGAACTGGTTCTATTTGTGGGCTCAGCCCGTCGATAAGAATGCCTGGCGTTGCTTTCCTTGGATGGCTAATTAGACTGAGGGCGCAGGAGTGTTTGCCTTTCCGGGTGTTTCGTTACTTCTGAAGTGGGGTCATTCTAGACCTTGCGCACGATGCATGTAAGCCATTCACCACTCTGCCAGATACGGTTGCAGATTCCAACTGAGAAACATGGCGCATGGGGCAGAGACGAACTCTGCCAGATACGGTTGCAGATTCCAACTGAGAAACATGGCGCATGGGGCAGAGACGAACTCTGCCAGATACGGTTGCAGATTCCAACTGAGAAACATGGTGCATGGGGCAGAGACGAACTCTGCCAGATACGGTTGCAGATTCCAACTGAGAAACATGGTGCATGGGGCAGAGACGAACTCTGCCAGATACGGTTGCAGATTCCAACTGAGAAACATGGCGCATGGGGCAGAGACGAACAGAGTCTACGGTCGTCGTAGTAAATGTTGGAAATTGAAAGGTGGACGAGAGAAGACCGCAAACGGAAGACGAAGAACGTAAAATATATGCTTTGCAAGAACAAAGTTACCAACACTGTTGATCGTTAAATCGGCTAACTTGCTAAAGTGTGAATGGCATATGGTATAATGCAAGCGGGCCACTTTTGCCATTTTTCCGGCCCAGTAAAAAATAATGTATCAGTTTGTCCGATGATTTCGTGAAAACTAAAAGCATATTTGCACAAACGAGTTAACATGTCATATAATACTACATAGGTTGGATATTTTGCAAAACAGTTTTAAACCGAGACGAGCGAAAACTTTAATTGAGTTTTAAAACATTCCCATGCATGTATAACGGTCTCTCCAAATGGTACGCGTTGTTGACATAGCAATTCCTGTGAACATACAGACTGGTCGCCACGAGGTAGGTATCAAGACGTTGTCCAGTGCGGCCGGAGAGAGGCAGGTCGTGTCGTGTCAGCGAGCTTGGCTGCGTCGACCGGACAGGCCCGACCAGTTCAAAGCGAACCGACGCTCGCTACAGCGGCGATTAACGAGCGACGGTGGAGACGTTGCAGCCTGGGCGAACACTTGTTAGCACCTCGAGTCGCCTTCGTTCAGCGTCGCGGAGCAACGATGAAACACTACCAACGAGGCGCTGCCTCGGGCTGCCGCAGACATTCTTGTCTGCCCGGTCGCCAGCCATCCCGTACTCGGTACACCAACAGTGCTTTGTGTTTTCCTAATGCAATTTCACGCTAGGTTCGGGAGACGGAGAAAAGTTGATCCGATTAAGCAGTGTTTGTTAGGGATATAATAAGCGGCTTAGACGCAGGATGGTGCGGGAAACAGAGTGAATCTCTGGTACACAGGACACATACTGACACAGGTGACACGTTGCAGACCTTCACGGACACAGCTGGCACTTTAAAAGGAACATATGCGACTTACAGCAGCCCAAACGTTCTGCGTTCGATGCACAATATTATACCAAACGTCTCGACATTAAGCTCATATAAAATAAATATTCACTGCTGACACATGTTTATGAAATGTGGGCGTTTACAGTTATTTATTTAAAAGTGTAAACTGTTTACATTTCATGCGAAACCACGTACGACGTTTTATCGTAGATGGAACGATTTTTTAATGAAAGTATTTGCCGAATGCATGAGAATGATTATAAATGCAGACACAGCAATAGTTTAGTCGCACCGCAAGACGATGGGTGGGACATTAAACGGTGCTAATGCTCGGCGTAACACAACGCAACAAGTTGCGAGGAAAACAAACACGGACATTTCTGAGACGACTAACAGATATTACAGTGGTCCAACACTGCAAGATAGCGACATATCGCTGTCAAGTAGCCTATATATAACGATATCAATGCAGTCCCGAAAGATCAATTGCAACAACAACAACAACAACAACAACAACAACAACAACGATATGACTGGCAGCTTCTGTCGGTTAGTTTTCTTCTGAAGCGTATCTTTTAAATTACGATCAGATTTCTCGGCGTAATGACATCACTGTCTGACCGGAACCGGAAGTGGCACCTAGGGTCATAACACAGGAACCGCTGACCGAATTCTGTCGATATATCAAGATATTCAAATGCAGCTTGACAAGGCTTGTTTGCACTGTTATATGCACGTATCACTGCATTCATTACGCTGACAATTTATGAGCATGGAAGTCGTAATCGGTATAGATACAACGCAAGGGCACAGCAATAAAGCACTTGTCGACTGTAACAACTTTCCGTCGCTGTCGCTACCTGGTTTGAAGACGTGTCCGATGCGAAGCGATGGGTGCTAAACTGATATATGAAGCGCCAAAATGATATATCAAACGACCATAGCTACAGAGAGGGTACTTGTCTATGCCGCCCCAGGTTGAATGAGGTGTTTGGGTGTTTGCGTTCAGTCCTTTGGCGTTTATCACAACATACAGTCATTTGCTGGTT
Source organism: Lamellibrachia columna (assembly GCA_963662155.1). NCBI lineage: Eukaryota > Metazoa > Annelida > Polychaeta > Sabellida > Siboglinidae > Lamellibrachia > Lamellibrachia columna. The sequence continues at coordinate 45,907,167 of OY759271.1, forward strand.
ACTTGGAGCGTCATCGAGTGAGTGCGTGCGTGCGCGTGCGCGCGTGTGTGTGGGCGCGCGCGTCTCTATGTGCATTAATGGGTGAGTGATTGAGTAGGCCCTAATGCGTTTGCGTGGGTAGGTAAGTCATCTTACGCATTGCCTCGTGATACATCCGTATATTCATTTATTACTCATTCAGAACATATTTCCTGGTTGAATAATGTTGGATCACTGCGTAGATCATATGTTGTCTTACTACTCTCTGCATGAGTGTGTGCGTGTGTGTGTGCGTGTGCGCGTGCGTGCATGCGTGTGTGTGTGCGCGTTTGTGCGTGCATGCGTTTATGTGTGCGTGCGTGAGTGCGTTCGTTCGTTCGTGTGTGCGTGCGTGCATGCGTGGTCGCGTCCGCGTGTAAATTTTTTGGCTGTAATAGTGCGAATGTGCGCGGTACAAGTGCAATCATCGCGGTTTCCAGGAAGTGTGACGTCAGAGTCTCCCCCGCCGGGGCTGGAGGCGAACAGACCCGAGGTGCAACATCAAACGAATGTCTGCCGTTCATCATCCGTGGCTTGACGAGGAGCGAACACGAGGGCTAATGGGGCATCGGGGCAGGGAACGACATGCAAGGGATCTCCGCTGCCTTCCCGGCGCGGAGTGCCAATGCTGGGCTGAATGTCTTGAAGTCATTCCGATATGTGTACTTTGGCGTGACTGTGTCTACGCGCGTGCATGCGTGCATGCTTGTGCGTGCAAGCTAGTATGTGTTAAGTGTACGCGTGCGAGTTTTCGCATGATCTTTTTTGCGAGCGTAATCGTGCGATGTAGGCCTCTATGTGCGTATTCGTGCGTGTGTGTTCGCAAGAGTACGCACGTCGTGCACATCCACGACCACCCGTACAGGTTAAGTTGTGCGCATCTTGGCGTGCACGCGATTTGTTGCACCCGGCGAAGCAGCGAAAGTTTCCCCTCGACGAGGCTGACGTGCTGAACAATTTTACCAATTACACCCGTACCACAAGCACGAACATAAACGTTTAGCCACCCGTCAATCGTATCTGTCCATCGCGGGCGGCGACCTGCAAATCTCGCTATTGCTGCTACAGCGAGCGACAATGCAGAGCGATAAGACGACGCGATACGAGCGATTGCTTGTGCGATCATCTTCTGCATCAGCGGAGCGCATTCATCGCGCCAGTCGCAGATCACGACAGCCCAATGACCGTAATTAAATTAATTCGCCAATCGAATAATGGCGACTTGTTTTCATAACCCGGACAGATCGACGTGTCGCTCTATCGCTGCGTCGGGGCTAAGGCCCGCCACAAAGCAATGATCGCGTCAGTAGCGACAATGATACGGTAGCGATTACGTTTTTTACGCGCCTCAGCCTCACTCATTTAAAATGCGCTTTGTTAGCGACAGGAAGAGCGGGCAGTCGACGAGTGGGACGGGCGAAGGTGGGATCAATACATGTTCGCAAGTATGCAGAATATGTCCTAATTTGTTTTGATGGGCGACGGCTTCGGCAGAGCATGACGGAAGTCATCCGTGGTTGATACGCGTCGGTTGTCGTGTCTGACTGACAGAGACGGCAGTCGCGTTGATAATCACAACGACAAACAGACAGCGCTCAACATCCTCGAATATCGCAGGGCACAATGACACAAGGGGATTATGATGTTGGAAAGCGCGTTGTTGTGGGCATTTGCGCGCGGGCGCGCGAGTGTATGTGTTTGTGTGTGTATGTGTGTGTGTGTGTGTGTGTGTGTGTGTGTGTGTGTGTGTGTGTGTGTGTGTGTGTGTGTGTGTGTGTGTGTGTGTGTGTGTGTGTGTGTGTGTGTGTGTGTGTGTGTGTGTGTGTGTGTGTGTGTGTGTGTGTGTGTGCGTGCGTGCACGCGCGCCTGTGCGTGCGTGCGTGCGTGCGTGTGTGTGTGTGTGTGTGTGTGTGTGTGTGGTGTGTGTGTGTGTGTGTGTGTGTGTGTGTGTGTGTGTGTGTGTGTGTGTGTGTGTGTGGTGTGTGTGTGTGTGTGTGTGTGTGTGCGTGCGTGCACGCGCGCCTGTGCGTGCGTGCGTGCGTGTGTGTGTGTGTGTGTGTGTGTGTGTGTGTGTGTGTGTGTGTGTGTGTGTGTGTGTGTGTGGTGTGTGTGTGTGTGCGTGCACGCGCGCCTGTGCGTGCGTGCGTGCGTGCGTGTGTGTGTGTGTGTGTGTGTGTGTGTGTGTGTGTGTGTGTGTGTGTGTGGTGTGTGTGTGTGTGTGTGTGTGTGTGTGTGTGTGGTGTGTGTGTGTGTGTGTGTGTGTGTGTGTGCGTGCGTGCACGCGCGCCTGTGCGTGCGTGCGTGCGTGCGTGCGTGCGTGCGTGCGTGCGTGCGTGTGTGTGTGTGTGTGTGTGTGTGTGTGTGTGTGTGTGTGTGTGTGTGTGTGTGTGTGTGTGTGTGTGTGTGTGCGTGTGCGCGTGTATAAGTGTGTATGTGTATATATTTATGTATTACTGACATAAACATTACGATCACAATTTCAATAGTTACTGACAGTGAATTAATATATATAAAGTAGAAATAGTGGAAAATATGCAATGGGCTGCGAAAATCGCATCGGACAATTTCGCATGTGTACATATATAAGTATAGATTGTACTGTTCACAACAATATTATGAAACATACATATACAACTTGAAACCTTTAGCCCATCTGATTGCGACATCTGTGCAAAACTGTTCCGTTATGAACATAATGTCGGGATAGGTGACACACGTATTATGCAATGTTTTCAACGTAATTTCCACCGTCACGCTGCCGGTGTCTGTCACGCGGCAGGTGTCTATCACGCGTCCTGGGCCTATCGCGCGGCCGGGGTATGTCACGCTGCCGGTGTCTGTCACGCGGTCGGTGACTGTCACGCGGTCTGTCCTGGCGACAAGGCAGACAGTGACAACGCCGTACTCGAGCGCCATTCAATGAAGCACTTTACAGCTATAACGACCGCAAATTACAGGGTGGCGTTGAAAGGAAAGCGCGCTTTCAATAGATACACCCAAGAAAGTTTAACTTGTATTTACGATGTGAAGAAATGAATCACACTTGTCGGTTAAACAGAGATTTGGACAGAAACTCCATTAGCTCGAAGTTTGTCGCCGCGGTCTCGCTGATTGAGCGAGCGTATTTATCGGCTCGGCTAATTTATACTTGGCAGGGGGCAATCACGCAACTCGCACACATTTCCACACTTATTATTAATAGCATAAAGCGTCTTAATACCTGATGACGCACGTTGTACTTTTGACAAACACTGTAAGATCCGTGGAAACCACGCCAGTAAATGTGCTTGAATAAGCTGGACTGTATGACATGCTCTTCTCATGTCGTGCAGTGACTGGACTATCTTTCAGGTCAACGAAGAACTGGTGCATTCGCTTTGTTGGCGCCGAAATCTTACGTGTATAACACGCGAGTTTTTTCCTGTATGTCTAAACATTATAACACGCCGTATCTCTAAGCCGTGCACTGTGTGCACACAATACATTTACCAAACATCATTTATCGCAGAGCTGTAATTCACGAGATATCGGCGCAGTGAATATAGTAATCGCATGAATGTCTCAAGATACGCTTATGTGCGCTTATCAGCGTACACGTTCTATAAAGTATGCGCGATGAATTATTATATTGTTGAGGTCAACTCAATGGGACATGAACTCTAATAAGCAGCAACAGCAGCAGTAAATAATACAAACAAAAAAGAAGAAAGGAAAAAACAAGAAGTACATATACAAAACAAGTCCTAGTATTGCAACCGCGGAGTTGAGGACGTGCGTGCACGCATGCGTGCTGCGTATGAACGCGAAAACAACTGTTAAAATACTAGGACTTGATAACTTGGTACTTCGTATGTAACTGCCATGATAACAATATTTAAAACATCCCCAGTTATATCCATATGTGTCTTGGTATTTGGTGTTGCCAGTCAATATATGTCACAATTGCGTTGCGGAAAGCGTTGCAGATAATTGTACGTACTAACTACCAAAGGTAATTCGATTGTTCGTAGAAAGTTCGTAAATGAACCCCTGAAAGTTTGGATGCAAAGCGTCTTGGGGGAGTAGCGTAACATACAAACAAATATACATACAAACAAATATACATACAAACCTACATACACAGAGACGGATTAAATAAGATTGCATGACAACCTATGTCGAGAGTTAGGTGGAGCGTGGACAAGCAGGTTGAGCCGTGTGTTGGTGGCCCGTCTGACAGACGGATGAACGGAAAGGACGACAGTTTGGCAGGTGAATGAATGGATTATTTAACATGTTGACTGGCGGCTGAATTGATGGGCTGACGGCTGAGTACACGGATTAAATGAAGGTATAGCCGACGCACGCACGCATAGACTGATAAATGGAAAAGACGATTGATGGGAGACGGCGGATGAATGGGCGTCGCGACTTCGTCCCGGGAACGGAATAGACGCTACTCCGGGGGTGAAAGAATCGTAGGTCCCGGGGATGGAGACGCCGCATCCGTCGAACTAGTCGTCATCAACGACAACGTTAATCACTGTCTGTGGTATGGGGAACAGACAGGAGGTCGAAGGGGCACAGAAGCACGGAGGGCGATACTCGGGGACCGAACCAAAGAGGAGAGGGGGTCGGGGCCGGGAGTGAAATGGGGTAAGGGTTGGAGAGAGAAAAGCTAAAACGCAGGGAAAGAAAACGGGGAAAGATACTGATTAAGAGAGGGAGTAGAGAGAGAGAGAGAGAGAGAGAGAGAGAGAGAGAGAGAGAGAGAGAGAGATGATGAGATGATGGATGAAAGGAGAGACTGGGAAGGAGAGCGTGGGAGATAGATAGAGAGACGAAAGAAAGAGAGAAAGAATTAGAAAAAGAGAGATAACGAAAGGGAGGATGAAAGAAAGAGAGAGAGGAAAGAGGGAAGATAACACGGACACAAAGGCGGAAATCTGGGCGGAAAGGGAAAGAACGCTCCGCGCATACACACTAATCGCTAAGTATGTACTGATATAACTTGAAAGGACAACGTCGGATAAATAACATATATCTGTTCGCAGCTACTACACATTCAACGCGGCTCAACAACGCATCATATTTACGAGACTCTTCCATAATGGAGTTTCGCATATGACGTAGTATTGATTTAGGGATCTACACATGTTTGCGGAATGATACTTTTGGGGTCACTGGTATCGCTCTCCGTAAGTGCCCATATTTATATAATTCTTTTGGCATTTCGAAAACGCGGCGAAATGGAAACATACAATTAAAATCCTGGATCCTGTTCTGATACTAAGTCGGTTTGTGTAAAGTAGAATTGTGTGCCTGACAAGACTGCTATAATGTTATATGTTATTATTATAATTGCAACCTTTATATACACGGCGAATACCATTTTATTTGACATAATAAATGTAAAGAGTGGCCAAAGATATAGACGTCACATAAATCACTCCTATATAGATATAAACGTCATCGACTTAGACGTACAATAAATGCAAGATAAAAACACCACCATGTGACATGCTACGTAATAACCGGTTTCTCTAACAAAACGCTTCAGCACCGTGCGGGAAACATCGATCGATCAACGTTCCGTAGTTTCAGATGCAGCTTCGTGTGATAAGCATACGCTAAGGTTAAAAAAAATTATCAAAGTGGCTTGGAGTGCGAAAGTCGAGAAGATGGCGAAATACTGCAACAAAAACAACGGCACAAGACAACGAATCGGGATTTTGTTGAACCGCTGTTAGTGACTGCGACTCACCTGCAGTGTCTGAAGTGTAGAGCCAACATCAGGAGCAATATATACATGATTCCAATTGACATCATCCGTAGCAGTCCAGATAGTCGTACGCTCGATCCAGCCACATTATCCAACATAAATCCATACGTCACACCTGGAACTGTTGACTAACGCCGTGATCTCGCGATCCGTTGACGACGGCCCGGTCAGGACGTCGAGGTTCGTGTCACGACGACGACAAAGTCCGCGTCATCACGGCAACCGATGGTATACACCAGGCGAAAATTAAGTCACCCCACTGAGTGTAACGATCGGCGAATAACTCCGATGGATTCGAGTGATCACGGCGCCCTTACGCGAAGACGTGAATCGGCCGTGTCGCAATGAGTCTCGACAGCGGGGTCTGACGGCGACTGACGCCCGTGCGTGGTAGCGAGCGCACTCGGGCAATCAAAGCAGGCGCTGATTTTACAGCGGGCAATCAAGACAGCGTGGCCGCGCTACTACGGTACTCACACAACACCGGGCGGGCGGCGGCAACGGCATTCGGCGCGGCACACCTTGCGCCGTGTTGTTTCTTTGATTATTCCTCTTACGGTCGGCCGTCCGTCTCTCGTTTCACGGCGGTTTGCACTGCACGTCATCGGGCACCCAGTGACCGCCGCGATGCGTCTTCCCCTCGTCCTGCCTCCCACGATGATGCCCGGGGCGCATGCGCACGCAGTCAACGGAATGTGACAAAACGTGAAGCGTTGGAAACATATTTATGCGGCCCGCCCCGTTGTTGTATAGATAGTCTGCCAAATGAATTTTACGAGTGTTGCCAGGAGGTGTCATTACGGTGGCACGATTGTCGCGCCGATAGCGACGATCGGATGTCTCGGTTGTGTCTATGTTGTATGGCTTGACCACATCACACAGGCCCGACCCCGTCGCCAGTTCGCGACCACACCTGCGGGTATGGTCATCGGAGAGCCACTCGCACGGGTTGTCTTACTAAAGAGACACCTGTAAATTAGTTCAACATGCGGCGGCGTTAATTGCAGAGTCTAGGCGTGAGTGAGGAGATTGCCTGATGATGTCGCGATGGCGACCCGGAGATATACTGACAAGGCAGACAACGCGTACGTCAGTCTTCATGGGTGTACTGCTATAGTGAGATGGAAACGTGGAAATGTTTCAAAAACACACTGAATTGGTCGACGTTCCTGTTTCATGGAATGTGATTTTTGACAAAGTGTTTAGCTCTCAATCATAGTTTCTTGAGAGATAAAAATGTTGTAATGATGAAATAAAATAGCTGAAAATAATGAACGTGTGGGTGAAGGGAAGAAAATGAGGAACATAATAAAAATGAACAAGTAGGTTTCACGGGAAGGGCCCATGTGGAAGGATCGGTTCATTGGTGGACCGCGGCTGTATGGTTGAACGGACAGACGGGGCCAACTTTATCTTCCCATGAAATGGCATCGATGGTACTCGCGAGCACCATTCGGCTCATATTACTGCGTCACTTAGTCCGACCAAGGAGCTGTTAGAATCTTCTGTGAGCGTTTAACTTAACGCGCTGCAAAAATACCATTTGGGTCGCATCTGCCCTTTGATAATCTCCATACCTAGAGTTTTTTCCACAATGAATGACACATTAAGACCGATAAATTCGCATGCGTGCCTAACTAGAGGGATACGGCCACACTCAACATATTGCAGATCCGCGCGCACAGCTGTTTGTGAGGATTAACAGCTACGCGGTCGGCCACGCGGGACGATTCGTCACGCTTGGCTGCACACGCGTATTTGACTTGGTGTAGTACGCAGTTATTTTGGCGTATTTATTTGGACGCGCTGTCGACAAGCGTACCACGTGTGGCACTCTATGTGCTAGTCGCAAGACTTTATGGCGATGTCTGCTGTAGGCCGGAAGACCACGTGAATACTCACCCGTCTCTACGTTCCATCGCGTCATCGTCTGTCTGTCCCTCCGTCGGACGGACACCGACGTCACTCGTAGTCAAGACAACCAATTCATGATTTTTAGCACGGTATATAATGTAAGATATGTTGTTTAACATACAACAACATTATGAAGACATACCATCTAATCAATCACGCTCCCAAAGATATGTTTACTACCCAAACATATGTTATTGAAACAAACATGTTATTATTATCCAAGCATATATGTCGTTGCGCAGTGTTCTGAAACGGAATGACGATTTTTATTATGAAACAATTGTAAATACGCGTGTTACACAAACAGTGTGGTTTGTTCGCACGAAGATATGCATATGTCTTAATTGTCACATGGTAACTATCAAAGTTGGTTGGACTTGATGTCATAATTAATCATTTGGAGAAATCCCTAAGCACAACAGTTGAACTTTTAAACATATATTTCTTTACTTTAAGTACTTAGGTATGGGTGTGACATATTGATATTAAACACATATTTTATATAATCTTTTCTGAACACAGCATAATTTGCATAGTAGGTTATGTTAAACCGTAGCAGTTTCAACGTAAAATACATTCGCTGGAGCACGTTTGACGAGAGATGTTCGTGACGTAAGCCAGACATTTCTTGTTTATCAGTCGGTGCTACTAGAACTTGTCAGTCGTTTTACGTGTCCAACGTTAATTAAAACAAGGAGCAGCCAAAGTGACGTGTCCTGTTGACGTTGCTACGTACGTCACCATCGTTATAAGTGCACGTGTTATAAATATATTTAGCACTCGACTCTCGCTATTTTAGCGTTTTAATATTGCCTACAGCTATTTTTTATGTTGATTCCAATGCAACACCTTCATCTATGAGCTGCATTCATTGTAAATGTCAACTTTTGTTGCAGTCAGTTAACAAATCATATCAGACAGGCAATACGTATAACGTACTATCATTTAAAGGTGTTACATATATTTAATTATTAAGAATCATAATATCATTTATTCCCCGCTTTTAACCAGTAGGTCCGAATATTTAATTATTATAACCTGACATTCAGGATTGTTATGAGATTCCTCGGGTAAGTATTTGGAGTAGCGGGAACAGCGCCAACCGGACGCCTGCGTTGTCAGGATTATGCAGACTCCGCGAGATAGCGCCACCATAATTGCCTTCAATACAGCAGAGAAATACAGCAGAGCTCTCTGCGTCGCCGACAGTCGTGTTTGCCCAACATGCCGGCAACCAATCAGTTTGCTTCTTTGGCTTAGTCGTTCAGCAAGAGTAATATGTTGTGTAGGAATAATGAGACACCAGAATTGTTCATTTGATTTATTGCATGTGTACTTAGGCTAGTGTTAACATTAACCAAACATTGACATTATGCATAAATAGAGGAATTGTTATAACTCACGACCAAACCAATGGCGGCTAATGTGATGGTTGTGCTGGTGTCCACTGTTCAGTCCCCCCAGGCCTTAAAGTCGTCAAAGAGAAATATGTCAGATTCAGCATCGGCCAAGAAGGGCTCCACGCCCCAGTCTTGGATGTGCAACTGTTTCAAGTCACGAATCTATCGAGCGTGTCGTGGCGCTGAGACTGCACGTGATCTGTAGACCTCGGCTAATGAAGCAGATTCTGTCATTAATGTCTGAAACTGTCTGAATTCACGACGACCGAGATTATGTTTGTACACTGATAGTTTGTCAATGAATGACACGCTCATCACCTTGCAATGGATGAGATCAGTGTGCAACTGAAAGTGGCCAACTTGTGCTGCCTTCAGCTTGTTACACGGATCATCGTCGTGCACTTCTTGAAACTCAATAATCGTATCAAACATCTCCGCTAAGTAATTTCAATATTATTATATATGATCAACAATAATCCACCACGGCTCTTGCATCGCACCCAAAAAAAAACATAAAAAAAACAAGCAGCACTCCACAGAACCCCAGACAAGATGTTTGCAACAAAAACCACTGATACAGGGTTCAGGATACAATTACATTTCCCAATGGTGGCCATGTTAACGTTTTGCATAATTATAAGAAAACGTGACCATCAAAAATTCAAAAAGTTTTTACCAACCGCCGTCATCCATCCCACTGACAGGCTGGTCGAGTTTTGTCAAAATTAGACATTACTAACTCTTGTAATATGCCTGTATATGCGACACCCGTCAATGTTTACAAATATAGGCACGAATTACGGCGCACACATGTCTAGTGGCCAACAAAATCACAAATATCCTTCCGCCTATTAAAATCATCTAAAAATCCACCATTTCACGCTCAACAGCTTCCACCGGCAAACCTGGTAATGTTCCTGCACAAATGGTATGATTTTTTTTAAACTTCCTATATCAAAACTTACTATACCCTACATTCGGTAAGTCTAACTGAGGCATGACCCCTACAAACATTACATAGCGTCAGAGTAAAGCTACTAGAGGCGCCACCGTTCAGCGCGTGAACGGCGTAATCCAATAAGAGCGGCTGGCGAGTGAAGTGAAGACTTATTCTTAATAGATTTTTGTTCAGGGACTAACACCACTGCTATCGGCACTTTTTTGTAGAGAACGTACAATAGTCTTAAACCCTGTATTGCTACACGCACTGTAAACTTGCGCGTTGTTTTGCGGCAATGCCGCTGAGGCACCTGGCGGCTACATCCGACCCCTTCCCGGTTCCCCATTGCCCGCTATGCGTCGCTAACGCTAGCGAAGCAAAGCTATATGTTCTGAGGTTTTAAATTACACACGCAGGCTCAGTGGTTGAACATTGTCTTGAAAACTCTTTTTAAGCTGAGCGATCACAGCGAAAAAACATTAATTTTCACATTTTATTGTGACCAAGCGAAGGCGTAATGGTGTAGCTGCCGGGATTCCGCCTACTTCGTGAGCCATGCTATCATAGAGCGCAACAACTCATCCAAGTCGGCAAGTGGAATTGTTTTACCGAAGTTTTCAAGATTGCTGCATCCTAAAATAGTATATTAATGACGGGTGGGTCGTTAGGCGGTTCCCCACCGCTACTGCTGCTGCTGCTGCTGCGGCAGTAGAAGCAGCAGCAGCAGCAGCAGCAGCAGCAGCAGCAGCAGCAGCAGCAGCAGCAGCAGCAGCAGCAGCAGCAGCAGCAGCAGCAGCAGCAGCAGCAGCAGCAGCAGCAGCAGCAGCAGCAGCAGCAGCAGCAGCAGCAGCAGCAGCAGCAGCAGCAGCAGCAGCAGCAGCAGCAGCAGCAGCAGCAGCAGCAGCAGCAGCAGCAATGTTTTCTTTCTAGTCTTCCCTGACAATTTTATGAGTTACGTTTCCATTTGCCATTGTAGCAAGTCATAGATCGGGAATGTGCTTCAAATCCGGACTAATTAGTTTGAAGAGAAGCAACACGATGCGCCGTATCTAGGCACAGCACACTAAGTAGGTCAGGTCAAGACTTGACACAGATGCGCGATCACGATGCGCGTGGGCAAGAGGATCGATTACCTACGAGTCCCGATATGCACGCTGGTTCCTGCGAAACTTCGCTGGTGGTGTGGGAAGAGCCGGGAAGACGAAGGGTTCGGTCGGGAAAGGCGGAAGGTCAACACCCATAGGCGGTGTCGCCGATCGCATCTAGTTAGCATGCAGCGAAACACGTGTGTTGAGAGATGCAAACAACGCACCTGCTCCGGGATAATTGGCTCGCTCATTTCGGTCGCAGGCTTTAGTAGTGGCGGCGACGGTGGCGGTGGCGGCGGCGATGGTGGCGACGGTGGTGGCAGCGGCGGTGGCGGTGGTGGTTATCTCGGTAGTGGTGGTTGCGTTGATGATGGCAGTGGTCGTGGTGGTAGCGTGGCGGCGGCGACGGCGGCGGCGTTCATATTTCAACCCACGTCCTAATACACGTCCACATTGAATGGCCGAACAGAACACATTGGACAAGATAATACAACCGTCTCGAACTCACCCACAGAAACCACCTCGACCTCACCCACATCAACCGCCTCGAACTCACCCATAGCAACCACCTCGACGTCATCCACAACAACCACCACGACCTCACCTACAGCATCCACCTCGACCTCACCCACAGCAACCACCTCGACCTCACCCACAGCAACCACCTCGACCTCACCCACAGCAACCACCACGACCTCACCCACAGAAACCACCTCGACCTCACCCACATCAACCGCCTCAAACTCACCCATAGCAACCACCTCGACCTCATCCACAACAACCACCACGACCTCACCCACAGCAACCACCTCGATCTCACCCACAGCAACCACCACGACCTCACCCACAAAAACCACCACGACCTCACCCACAGCAACCACCACGACCTCACCCACAGCAACCACCTCGACCTCACCCACAGCAACCACCTCGACCTCACCCACAACAACCACCACGACCTCACCCACAGCAACCACCACGACCTCACCCACAGCAACCACCTCGACCTCACCCACAGCAACCACCACGACCTCACCAACAGCAACCACCACGACCTCACACACAGCAACCACCTCGACTACCGCCAGCAGCGGATCCAGGATCCCCAGACCCTCCCTAGACCTCTTCTGTCCGTTCAAATATTACGGAAAAGGACAAAGTTCATACATTGGATGCATCTATTTTATATTATGCAATCCTGTCAATCTGGAACATGAGTTTCTTATTGAATCGTTGCAACAAGTTGGGCTTTTTTTGCTAATCTCGACCATTTTCTGACCACCGCTCTCTGCCGCCACTGACAGAATGGAAACCTAAGTCATGCTTCCATCTAAGCAGAGGAATGTGTCTTTGTTACACGGGACAGCTGCCAAAAGCCTACATCCACCCCTACTCCGCAATCACCACGTAACACTGGTGGCGATTTCAAGCCAGAAACCTACATGTAATGTCGAAAAAAGAGACCAGGCAACGCGGAACGATCAGGCCACCTGCGCCTGTGCTGGCGAGGCCGATGACGATAACACCTGTTCGGTGTGCCACCGTCTAGTAAAAAGTATAGGTCCGCCAAGGTTGTTGACAGATTTCAAAAAACAGTGAGAAATATATTGCCTGTATGACATTTTAACATGGGTTGTGGGGCCGGGCGTTGCCCTTTCCATAGGTTTCTGATTCGCCCCTCGCCTGGTCCCCCGTGCCTGGACCCCATCGCCTGGTCCTCCATGCCTGGACCCCCTCGCCTGGTCCCCCGTGCCTGGACCCCCTGGCCTGGTCCCCCTTGCTTGGTCCCCCGTGCAGAATGTGCACGGATAGGTGTTCGTGAAGATGAACTTTCCGTGTATATTAAGGTCGATTTCTAGATTTTATATCAACTGCTTACATCTACAATATGCATTTATGAGATTCACGAAATCATATGTCAGAGAATTTGGCCGTATAGGGAGGGTAGGCGCGTGGTCAGCCAAGTGAGAATAGACATGCAGTAGCGCCTTATTTCAGGCTAGCCATGTTTGATCAAGCAATAGAGGTAATCAATTGATTTTAGTCGCGCGTTACGAAAACAAACAAAACTATAACAAAAACGTTCACTGCATGGCCAACTACTATGGAACATTATATTGGATCCCCATTCTATGCCCGCCTGTAAGACCCTATGGAAAACTGGGCTTGCTTAGACCTGCAGCCCTCTACACGAACATAATATAGGTGAGGTCGAGTGGAACCACTTCAGAAACTACGGAAGTCACATCCTAGGATCAATGAGACATGGTGACAGGAGCCACTTCAGAAACTACGGAAGTCACATCCTAGGATCAGTGAGACATGGTGACAGGAGCCATTTCAGAAACTACGGAAGTCACATCCTAGGATCAGTGAGACATGGTGACAGGAGCCACTTCAGAAACTACGGAAGTCTCATCCTAGGATCAATGAGACATGGTGACAGGAGCCACTTCAGAAACTGCGGAAGTCACATCCTAGGATCAGTGAGACATGGTGACAGGAGCCACTTCAGAAACTACGGAAGTCACATCCTAGGATCAATGAGACATGGTGACAGGAGCCACTTCAGAAACTACGGAAGTCACATCCTAGGATCAGTGAGACATGGTGACAGGAGCCACTTCAGAAACTACGGAAGTCACATCCTAGGATCAGTGAGACATGGTGACAGGAGCCACTTCAGAAACTGCGGAAGTCACATCCTAGGATCAGTGAGACATGGTGACAGGAGCCACTTCAGAAACTGCGGAAGTCACATCCTAGGATCAGTGAGACATGGTGACAGGAGCCACTTCAGAAACTACGGAAGTCACATCCTAGGATCAGTGAGACATGGTGACAGGAGCCACTTCAGAAACTACGGAAGTCACATCCTAGGATCAATGAGACATGGTGACAGGAGCCACTTCAGTAACTACGGAAGTCACATCCTAGGATCAATGAGAAATGGTGACAGGAGCCACTTCAGAAACTACGGAAGTCACATCCTAGGATCAATGAGACATGGTGACAGGAGCCACTTCAGAAACTGCGGAAGTTACATCCTAGGATCAGTGAGACATGGTGACAGGAGCCACTTCAGAAACTACGGAAGTCACATCCTAGGATCAGTGAGACATGGTGACAGGAGCCACTTCAGAAACTGCGGAAGTCACATCCTAGGATCAATAAGACATGTTGACAGAAGACGGGGTCGTCACATGTGTTCTCAAAGTCAAAAAACCGTGTAGCATGACGTATTGGTTGTTGGTGGTTTGGTCATCAAAACGTTTCGTGGGACAAACAAATGCTTTTTGTTCGTCAATATGCGGCGCGTTGTCTTATGGTGGCCTGAACCAGTGCTGAACACCATACGTTTGTTTGGACTTGGAGAACGTATGCGACAACTCCTAACGTGTACACGTATTCACAAGCGTGCACCTTTCCCAGCAGTAGTGTTGGCAGTTTGTTGTTGTTTTGCATGTTTGAAGAAAGTATTCACAAGTATGCACCGTATATCAAGTCCACGTTTTGAAAATGTCCCACAACGGGAGAAACAATGTGTGACTGTGTGGACATAGGCCTACTTCCGTAACATTTGAGCATACACATATCCTTCAGCGAAATCCAAGTCTACCCTACTGACCTATATGCCTGTCGTTAATTACGCGCAGCCAATCAATGAACAGTATAACCTTGAGAATAAGAGCACATGTGGATTTATTCACACCTGGTCCTAACTACGAAGTGGTCTTAATATTGTGTAATTGTATGTGTCCAATGCGTCAATATTAAGGTCGACATTTTCATCTTTGGGAAACATTTCGGAAGTGGTCTTTATACCGGGGCTCCATTGTATTTATTTCGGAAGTGGTCTTTATACCGGGGCTCCATTGTATTTATACTGTATTTGTTCCTTTTGTGACGTTTGTTTTCCGTCGTTTAAATATCACAGAAAACAATGCACATCCTGAATTTATGAAAACAATGTACAAACTACTTTACGGACTGATATTAAAAAAATTACCTGTCCACACCATACTACTAAGATTCGTTCAAAATGAAAACGTCTGCCCGATGGCTGTGGAGTAGCCGCAGTGCTGGACATGAACACGTACACAAACCGCGGCTGATGCAACCGCAAGTATTGCTCGCCAACTACGCCAGGTGATTGCTAGCACACGTCGACGGCCCAGTTAGACGTGATTCACACAGCTGTCGCGTAGCGCTGCCCGCCCCAATCTGAACGTCTGCCCTTTCATTCAACACTCGCGGAAGACGCTCTTCCTATACTGCCAAACGCTGCCTCGTTTTGCCGAGGTTTCCGTCGTCTCCCCCGTTCACTTGTTTGATTTACTTTGCGTTGTTTTCCCTGCTACTGGCTGCACCGGGCCGTGGGCGGGAACGAGGTTTTTGGGCTTTCCGTGAAATGGCTTGAATAAAGACAACTTGGGTGCCTGGTTATATACACCGTTGTAGATTTAGTACAGTTAATGTAAACGCAATGGCACCACACAGCATCACACAGTATTATTCCTACATTACACACGATTGTTTAAATGTATTATGACACAAAAGAGGTTTTTTGTACATAGCAGTTTTATCTAATTCCGATGTTAATGTGTGCGCGTGGGCGGGCGTGCGTGCGTGCGTGCGTGCGTGCGTGCGTGCGTGTGCGCTTCATTCATCAACTGTCCTATTTGTGTTTATTAACGCATCACGAAAGCACAGTTCGTGTTTAACCATAGCTGAATAACCACCGTTAAGCATGAACAAAAATTATCAAGGTTCAGAGGGCTAACGACAAATTTCATGTTGTGCAAGTTTTTAAAATGCCGATTTTTACTTGAAAAATTGACCGAAGGTGCACACTTTTTATACAGTCAATTCACACTGCATACCACGATGATATTTTTGTCGCTTACTGAAACAACATAAACGATAAGTCGGACCTCTCAGTTGTTCGCGGACGACAGCAACGTTAATAAAGATCCAACCTTTGACAAACGAGAAGTGTGCTCTTTTACCGAACAGTTACTTTCCTTGATAGATTACGACTACGTCGTCTAAATATAGTACAATTTATTGCATGCATAAATTTATTTATGGATAGTCGAATACTTTCCATTTTGAATCGGCCGAAGCAGAATGCGCTCGACTTAATGTAATATTCCTTGTTCGTCTATGCTTTTGCTTAAGCAAATCTACGCATCACGCGACATAGAATACAATAGACGGCATGGTGAATCTTACTTTCTCTATACATATTCGACAATTCTACGGTGGATAAAAAATAAGGATTGCTCGCGGGTACATGCCTTGGTCGCATAGTATTATTATTGCTTGCGGGTGCATACCTTGGTCGTCACAATATTATTATTGCTCGCAGGTGCATGCCTTGCTCGTCATAGTATTATTATTGCTCGCGGGTGCATGCCTTGCTCGTCATAGTATTATTATTGCTCGCGGGTGCATGCCTTGCTCGTCACAGTATTATTATTGCTTGCGGGTGCATGCCTTGCTCGTCACAGTATTATTATTGCTCGCGGTGCATGCCTTGCTCGTCATAGTATTATTATTGCTCGCGGTGCATGCCTTGCTCGTCATAGTATTATTATTGCTCGCGGGTGCATGCCTTGCTCGTCACAGTATTATTATTGCTCGCGGGTGCATGCCTTGCTCGTCATAGTATTATTATTGCTTGCGGGTGCATGCCTTGCTCGTCATAGTATTATTATTGCTCGCGGGTGCATGCCTTGCTCGTCATAGTATTATTATTGCTCGCGGGTGCATGCCTTGCTCGTCACAGTATTATTATTGCTCGCGGGTGCATGCCTTGCTCGTCATAGTATTATTATTGCTCGCGGGTGCATGCCTTGCTCGTCACAGTATTATTATTGCTCGCGGGTGCATGCCTTGCTCGTCACAGTATTATTATTGCTCGCGGGTGAATGCCTTGCTCGTCATAGTATTATTATTGCTCGCGGGTGCATGCCTTGCTCGCGGGTGCATGCCTTGCTCGTCACAGTATTAGTATTGCTCGCGGGTGCATGCCTTGCTCGTCACAGTATTATTATTGCTCGCGGGTGCATGCCTTGCTCGTCATAGTATTATTATTGCTCGCGGGTGCATGCCTTGCTCGTCATAGTATTATTATTGCTCGCGGGTGCATGCCTTGCTCGTCATAGTATTATTATTGCTCGCGGATGCATGCCTTGCTCGTCACAGTATTATTATTGCTCGCGGGTGCATGCCTTGCTCGTCACAGTATTATTATTGCTCGCGGGTGCATGCCTTGCTCGTCATAGTATTATTATTGCTCGCGGGTGCATGCCTTGCTCGTCATAGTATTATTATTGCTCGCGGGTGCATGCCTTGCTCGTCATAGTATTATTATTGCTCGCGGATGCATGCCTTGCTCGTCACAGTATTATTATTGCTTGCGGGTGCATGCCTTGCTCGTCACAGTATTATTATTGCTCGCGGGTGCATGCCTTGCTCGTCATAGTATTATTATTGCTCGCGGGTGCATGCCTTGCTCGTCATAGTATTATTATTGCTCGCGGGTGCATGCCTTGCTCGTCACAGTATTAGTATTGCTCGCGGGTGCATGCCTTGCTCGTCACAGTATTATTATTGCTCGCGGGTGCATGCCTTGCTCGTCATAGTATTATTATTGCTCGCGGGTGCATGCCTTGCTCGTCATAGTATTATTATTGCTCGCGGGTGCATGCCTTGCTCGTCATAGTATTATTATTGCTCGCGGGTGCATGCCTTGCTCGTCACAGTATTAGTATTGCTCGCGGGTGCATGCCTTGCTCGTCACAGTATTATTATTGCTCGCGGGTGCATGCCTTGCTCGTCATAGTATTATTATTGCTCGCGGGTGCATGCCTTGCTCGTCACAGTATTATTATTGCTCGCGGGTGCATGTCTTGCTCGTCACAGTATTATTAATGTCTGAATCCACCGGACAACACCTGACAAGACGACGATTCAAGTGATGGCCCGTTGTCATTGTTGTTGTCGTCACCGATCACATTTAAAAAGACGTGTATATATCCACTGGCCCAGCCAGAGAGGACAGTCCGGGTTTCAAGCGGATGCAGTCATTCGTATGACATGAAATACGCTTCCATGCGTGTGTCGCCGGTTGTCAGTATTACAGCTAGTGTATACACGCACACGCACTCGCACACGCACTCGTACACGCATTCGCACGCGCACGCACGCACGCACCCATGCACGACCGCACCCATGCACGCACGCACGCACGCAATGTAATGGACAAAATACATTAAAAGGAAAGGATTCATCTAAGTAAAGTAATTCCGCGAATGAAAAATGGTGACGAATAAAATACATACGATAATAAATTTGATAACATAACCCAGATAAAGTGTTCATATCCTCGAGCGTCAGTCTTGCTAATTTAATTAAACCCATTACTCAGCAAAGACATTTTGAAAGCCTGCATAAAATTATAGCATTATTGTTGATAAGAGCATTCCATACTTCTCCACCAGTAATGAGTTCTTGTTTGTAATGAGTTCTTGTTTGTGATGAATTCTTGTTTGTGATGAGTTCTTGTTTGTAATGAGTTCTTGTTTGTAATGAGTTCTTGTTTGTAATGAGTTCTTGTTTGTGATGAATTCTTGTTTGTAATGAGTTCTTGTTTGTAATGAGTTCTTGTTTGTAATGAGTTCTTGTTTGTAATGAGTTCTTGTTTGTAATGAGTTCTTGTTTGTGATGAATTCTTGTTTGTAACCAAGTTCTTGTTTGTGATGAATTCTTGTTTGTGATGAGTTCTTGTTTGAGATGAGTTCTTTTTTGCAATGAGTTCTTAGTTATAATGAGTTCTTGTTGTAATGATTTCTTGTTTGCAATGAGTTCATGGTTATAATGGGTTCTTGTTTGTAATGAGTTCTTGTTTGTAATGAGTTCTTGTCTATGATGATTTCTTGTTTGTGATAAGTTGTTGTTTGTGATAA
>OY759271.1:45931260-45971012 GCA_963662155.1 Lamellibrachia columna
ATCGACTATGGCATGCTAGCTCGTTTGTGGATTATTTTTAGTTTCGATGAAATCATCAAAGGAAATATGAAATAATATTTTGGCCGGATCCGGTCGAATGTTGGTGAAGATTGGCAAAAGTGGTTCGGCTCAATATACTATGACATAATGCTGTTCACAGTTCCGCAAGTTACCCGATTTAACGATCCAAAAATTATTAACTTTGTCGATTATTTTAAGTGCGCAATCTTATTTAACCAACTGCGCATTTTACTTAAACTATTCACACACTACATATCTGAGCATCAACGAACCTGATTGACGATGGGCTCAATCAATTGACGAGGGAGCTTTAAACTCGAGGAGAGAGTCTGAAAATGTGCTCGTTTGGTCTCCATTGCGGGGATTTTCGTTTTGCGTTGCCAGAAGCAACATGCCATGGACTACTCGTCTGCAAATCTGGACGCGCTGAACGCCGCACAAGACGATTGGCTCTACTGGAAGGTTTAACTACCGCAAATACTGCGTTTAAAACTCCCCGGCTAATGTCGAAGAGACGCACTCTGACTTTTGCAAGTGGCGCCTCTGTCGCTGGGAGGGAACAGGCTTCGATTGGCCACAGCTGCGAATGACCTTCACGTAGTATCTCACCCGAATCGATGACGGCGTCGAATCGAACTGATTTTTTTACTAATATCAATTAATCTCGCTGTCTGGCTTAATGTTGTGCGACTGGGGGAGGAGTGACGATCGTGCGTGAGTACCGGCGGTGCGGGTGTTGCAGCGGTGGCGGTGGTGTTCCCGCACCTACCGCAGTCACTGTTCCGCCGGCGATGCGGAGGGACGGCCTTACCGCCCAAGCAGCAGCCGATCACTGCGAGTCTGTCTGGCGGCCTACCGGAGCATCCAACCCGTCGTCTCCCCACAGCGATGCTGGCCAACGATCACCGCAACACGCGTCTTCAGTGCGAACCAAGCCACAGTGATGCCGTCCAGCAAGACGGTCAGCAACCGCCACCAAAGACGCACCCGATTGACCATTGTCACGAATGGCGACGTGGCTAGACTCGGAGGACGAATTATCGGCAGTGGACACGGACACGGACGTTGACGGACAGTGTTAACATACGTCGTGCGTAGAGGCGGAGGGCCGGGAAGTCCTCTCTTGTTTAATGGCCTGAGTCATGCTTGTACCTCAGCTTAACGTCTGCCTCGTATTCTGCTTGTTGTGTCCGGCCAATATCTTTGGACTCTGGTGGTAAGTGAACTGTGTGAACCCCTGTTTTATACATTCATCTTATGCGGTATACGCAACTCATCTAGGGAACAATGTTACGCGTTCCACCACCGACCGCTTCTTCGTTTCAGGAGCGCTAATGTGCAAGACATGCACTCGTACTTATATAGACACTCTCTTTATAAAGACCCTTCATAATCTAGTTGTAACTTGCGTTGGTTTATTCATTCGTTCGTTCGCTCGTTGGTTGCTTTGTTGGTTCGTTAAATTCGTTCGTTTGTTCGTTTCGTTATATTTCGCTATTATTATTATCATCATTATTGTTATTAGAAATATTTGTATGGAGTATGTGAAATCATGCATACAAACGAGGTCATGTGTCCCGCGGAGTTCGGAATGAGAACTCCATAAACACATGTTGTTTCTCTAGCAATGCTAATGTAGGACTAGCACCGTAGCCGCCATCTGCGATATCATCAAATGCACACACGTGCTCCAGTAACAGCACCTGCTACTGCCGACAACGATACGACCCACTGTGTCGACCACACATGTTACACAACCCGTCTCCGGAAGGTGCGAGCGAGGCAGGTCGGTCGACAAGTTGTACGCAACTTCTCGAGACCAGGCTGCGATAGCCGCGGGCTCCACGCTTCGCCTCCAGATCCCGCGGCGAACTGCCATCACACCAGCCCGGGTTGGGAAACCGTCGGGAGAAGCAGAGCTGGGATTGAGCCAACATTGACTGGCCTCCTACGAAATATTCGCGAGCAAAGCTGGCCAGAAATCACACGTCGAAGGCTGTCGCGGCATCGACGACAGACGTCGTAGTCTGTGGCATTTCTGTTCGTGTAACAAATGTCTGCGGAGTAAGCCGGGCCACCGTCTGCGTCAATGGGTAAACGCCTTGTTTACCGTCGATGACGGAAGCCATAGATTTGCCGAGACCTGCTGTCGAGTTGGTTCTCACAACACTGTTTAGGTTATAGACGCCCGAGCAGCGTAAGTGGAAGCTGAGATATCGTCTTCCAGTCGTATTGGCCGACCCTGCTAGTCAACTGTCGCGATTCGAAGCTAAAGATGACATCGAACTTAGCTGAACGACGAATGCCTAAGCTTCAATAATCAGTTACATTATTCAAACAGTATGACGCTGTTATAGAACATATACTCTTAATGTAATTTATGCTAGGGAAAGAAACCTTTGGTGATTAGTATGATTACACACATTGACCTACATGTCACTTGTAAGACATATATACTTTGCATTTCAAACGCAACGCTGCAATAAACCTTGGAGACTGTATATATGGTTATAGACAGTACTTCGCTGAGGAAACACGAAAGAGCTGCCCGTGAACAGCGAGTTACTCAGACGCGAGCGGACGAATTGCTTTGCAATTGCGCAAGACGCGTGAACGACGTCATTGTCAAGATCGTTTTTCTACAGTGTCTGCAACATTTAACTTCTCTCCGATTACGACGAACAGATACACATCCGCGTAAAGCAACGCTTTAGTACTGCATTCACCGCACGGAATTTCATTCATCTGATGGAAGACATCAGCGTTGTTGCAAGTGTCAAATGTTACGCTACAAATGATGTGCATGATTCCTTTCAAATTGGCAACCAGTGCATTTTGGAAGGCAGAAGGCATAGCATGAAACGACGCCCACAAAACCAAGAAGAGCTTGGGTAGATCGATCGAAGCAGACTGGATGAGGCGCACATATTTGGTGTAGCTTTGGTGAGGAAGATGACGACGAAGAAGATGACGAACAAGAAGAAGACATGATATTGTGACCAGGTTAGGAAGGCAGTCGATAAGTGGCTTATGCGCGTACGTGTGTGTACGTGTGTGCGTGTGTGTGCGTGTGTGTGCGTGTGTGTGCGTGTGTGTGCGTGTGTGTGCGTGTGTGTGCGTGTGTGTGTGTGTGTGTGTGTGTGTGTGTGTGTGTGTGTGTGTGCGTGCGTGCGTGCGTGCGTGAGTGTGCGCGTGTGCGTGTGTGCGTGCATGCATGCATGCATGTGTGTATGCATGTGTGTATGTGTGTATGTATGTATGTATGTATGTATGTATGTATGTATGTATGTATGTATGTATGTATGTATGTATGTATGTATGTATGTGTGTATGTATGTATGTATGTATGTATGTATGTATGGATGCCTCCGATATGTGTGTATGTATGTATGTATGTATGTATGTATGTATGTTTGTATGTATATGTATGCATGCATGCATGCATGCATGTATGCATGCATGCATGCAAGTATACATATATACAAGCATACATGCATGCAGGTCAGGTGGGTGGGTGGGTGGGTGGGTGGGTGGGTCCATATATGTGTGCATGTGTGTGTGAGCCTATATGAGCATGTACAAGTACACAGACACAGGGGCAAACTGACTCCAAGCGACATGTGTCGTATGTTCTTTGGCTTCAACTAATGCTGCTAAATTGTTAATTAAAGCATTAATATCGCACGCCGTTTGTTCCCATCGGGATCAGCACAGGTGAATTTCCGGAAGCCAGCCAGACAGACACTTGGTGCAGCTAGAGAGGGGAAGCCGCGGCATTAGCCGCTGGCAGTGCGCGGTACAGATGTACCACGCGTGGAAAATAAAGTGTTAAAGAATGTTAATTATTGCTCGCCCAGCCGCTGGGCATGCCAACTGCTTAAGTGTGTTTGGGTAAAGGCTAAATGGGAGGGGGTGTGTGGCAGAGGGAGATATACACGGACGAGAAGGAAGGAATGTTGGGGTGAATGGGCTGGGGTAGATAATAGGTAGATGTATAGAGGTAATGCGACTGGGTGAAACCGGGTGAGTATGATAGGGAGGGGAATGGGTGGAATGTATGACAGAACATGTGGATGGGCGGTAGATCGGGAGGGGGAAAAGACGGGCTGATGGGAAGTGACAGACGGGAGATGTGGAGAAGAAATAAAACTGCGACATTGCACTAACACGTGCGATCGGCAGACGGAAGGACGGACGGATACAAAAACAGACACATGTAAACGATGATACAGTAGACGATGGCAGCGTGTCCGGCCACTAAAGCCAGTCTCGTCTAACGGAGACGGTCAAACAACAGATGCCTCCGATTACCCGCTGTAGCGTCTGGTATTAGGGTACAGCGAGACACGAACCCCGTCCGCCGCACGAACGGGACACGAACCGCGTCCGCCGCACGAACGGGACCCGAACCCCGTCCGCTGCACGAACGGGACACGAACCCCGTTCGCCGCACGAACGGATCTGTCACCTGCAGTTACCCGACGAAATGTTCACTCGGCCAATGTAAACTCTGGATTAGATTGTTGGAGTTTTCAAAATCTACGACTAATGGCAGTTGGCGCTCGACTCAGTGAAACGAAACAATTCGATGTACTTTCTTGAATGGCAGACCTAATTAGGATATAATGAATAATTAAGCACTTGGACATATTGAAACATCTGATGGACGTTGTTTGCTTCTTGCTTTGTTATCCTGTTTTAGCGAGACGCGTCGTTGTTGGTGCAACGTATCAATAGTTTTCAAGATAATTGATTAAACTGGTCAATCAGAGTTTGACTATATCAGGGACACTGACGGGCAGATGTGCGATTACTTATTCCATGATTTTATACAAACGCAATGACTTTTGTATGACATTTATAGGTTAATTTGGCGAATATTAATGCGAGTATTAAATTAATATTTAGCAAAACAATTAATTCATAAAAGTTATTGCATGCTTATTTTAGGTAGAGAGAAAGAGTTATGGTTAACGATTGGTTTAGTCTTGTGACCGTGCTGCTGTTTATACTTGGCTACAAGACAAACGAGGAGGACATGTCCGTTATAAACGACTGTAAGCCCGACTAGTGGCAGCGCGTTACTGAACAGATTCTCATGGCATAAACCCAACTGGTGGTGGGTCTGAACCATTGAGTTCGAAAAATACTATTGCACTGTATTTGAGGCACCTCACTGCAGGGGATGTTATGTCATAAGTAGTTCTAAGCGATTTCAGGCTATGAACGACGCAAATACGACGAATGCTGCTAACCTTTTGAGTTGTACAGACATACACACACGCGCGAAGGCAAACACCCACCCACCCACCCACCCACTCAATCACTCACCCACCCACCCACCCACCCACCCACTCACTCACGCACGCACGCACGCACGCACGCACGCACACACACACGCACACACGCACGCATAGTGACCGCAACAGAACTGTTACGGTGGTACTGTGCACACGGCAATGACGTATCCAGGCCACATACTTCGCTGCTGCGTCGATGCGTGGCAGCCATTTGATGCCGACTCGCAATTAATAAATCAGTTCTCTCATTATGTCGGCATCGCAGGAATGGCAAAATATGCCAGAAATATATGTTGCTCGAAAGAATACCGACTGTTTTTCCACACGTGAAGCATTGCGTTGTGCGTTCACTCACCATGACGATTGGTGTGAGAAAAACGACGCCGCAATTCCAGACCATACGATGCCTCGAGACGGACCACCTAGGAACATTCTCAAGTACTCACGACGGTAGATGAATTGGCATTGTCAACCAAAAAGTACCGTGGTGACCTCGGCCGATTGCGTAATACTCACCGACCGGTAGAGACGCCAGGAGTAGGGGCCCCCCGCCAAAAACAGCCGTCGTTTATTCGCTAAGCTGTCAAGGTCGCTGTAGCCGCAGTGCCATTATCGTCTGCATAGAGTAGTTCACGAACTAAAGCCAACTGAATTTGGCTTTTGAGCTGCGATACATTGAACAAGTTGGTATCTGCACCAGGACGTGTTCGTGTTTACTGTTTAATATACCCTCCTTTTGGACAATCTCTGAAGGACACTGCTGCCATGTGTACAAAACCAGACGAGTTACTGCGAGAACACATCCTTGCTTATGGCCGTTTGGGACCTCAAACTCTGATGTTCTACTGCCAGAGCATACTTGAGGGCAGCGTCTCGATCTTTCATTTCTTTCTATTTCCACAGCACTGCCCACAGTCCACATCTAGCCACGGTGTCAAACACCGTAAACTTAATGACGACTACGTAGAGGGGACGGTTTTTATCGATTAAAATTTTCTTGCATTTGACGCAAGGTAAAGATCACATATCCACGATGCTTCTTCAAGAGTTAGAGCCACTTTGAGTTTCAGGGATGATGTTTGTTCATCGTTCGAGGAAACCGGTCTCCCAGATTACGTTTTTATATAGATAATTTAATTTTAATTTTATTAGAACCTCAATCTTACACTAGTCGGTGTAGTTTTTGCCCTACTAGAATATGCCGTTTTCACAAAACTCTGAAGAAAATATTGTACAACAGATCCATATTCGAAACCACTAACAGTTATTTCATCAATTGAGTGCAAACCAATTGCTAGACATCTTCTTTTGAGTGAAACACAAGAGATCCAGTGAGATTACGCCGGCGACTATATTTAAAAGGAACACTTGCAGCTAAATGTTCTGCTTGCTGTAGACGAAGAAAGAACTTTGTGTAGTTCAGAACCCAAGAGTATCTGTTCCGGATTCTGTGATTGCGTAGAACCCATCACTCTGACGTTATTTTTGCTCGCTCGAGTCGTCAATAAACAAGGCACTGTCCGCGTTCTCGGACGCATTATATATATATATACGTTACGCCAACCCCCGATGCAAAGCGGCCTGGCGTTCGCAGGATCACAGCATCACTAAAACCCGTAAATTCGCCTTCCGTTCCGCGTGCAATTACTGTAAACACGACATTTGGAATTGTACTTGTCTCAGTCGTCGAATTAACCAACATTCTGTTTCGCCCTCTGTTGACTAAACGACGTGACTTATAGAATACAAGTCTTGTCCCCCGGTTATCCACCAGGTTTTGATGTAGATATAAAGACCAGATGACACGAGAATGATTGCTATAAATCACACGGTGAATGTATACCAAGGTCCTTAATCTTGTGCGTATGATTATATACGACAATGTCCGACGTAGAATGTTTTCACGTATTATTTTCAAAGTTTTCCAGATGAACACAAAAAACTCATCATTGTTTGTGGAAGCGTCACTCCAAGAAAATAGCTTCGGCAAGACAACCAAATATTTAATGAGTCAACATTTTATTAGTTCTCGACAAACATAAGGCTATAGCACTAGCAACGACTCGTTGCTAGTGCTATAGCCTTAAATGTAGAAAGGCTATTAAATTTGTCCCACACCATCAACATTTACTTCTGTGTTCCTTCATTGTTTTCTTCACCAATGTTGCAGGGTGGTGGCCAATCCGCTCTTGATGGAACCGAACAGCATATGTCGGAAACCTCGGCGACTCGGTGGCAAACAACGCGAGATCTGCCGCAAGGAGCCCGAGATTGTGGCCGAGGTGGCGAAAGGAACGCGACGGGCTATCTCCGAGTGTCAGGTTAGACAGTTCACATCTACGTACGCGAGTAGGCGAGTAGGCGAGTAGGCACGTGTACACTGAAAATAAGCAATGTAAATCAAATAGAAATAGGATAGAATCTAACACATCCCCACTACATCTACGACAAAATGTATAATTGCATTAGTAATAATAGTAGTAGTAGTAATAATAACAATTATTATTATTATTACTATCATAACAAATATGACAACAACGGTTGCAATGACAAGAATGCTAAAAATGCAAGTGAAAACAACAAAAATAATGATGACGATGATTATGAAGATGAAAATGATGAAGGTGATGAAGATGATGAAGTAGAAGATGATGGTGATGATGATAGCAATAACCCATGCACGTATGAATACATACATACATACATACATATATACATATATATATATATATATATATATATATATATATATATATATATATATATATATATATATAGATATACACACACATACATACATACATACCTACATACATACATACATACATACATACATACATACATACGTACGTACATACATACATACATACATACATACGTACGTACATACATACATACATACATACGTACATACATACATACATACATACATACATACATACATACATACATACATACATACATACATACGTACGTACATACATACATACATACATACATACATACATACATACATACATTCATACGTACATACATAGAGGTCACTGGGAGGCTGCAACTATTTTTTCTACATACACCCTATTAAACGCGAGTTGCAATGATGGTTTCCACACACGAAGTGGCGAAGGCCTTAACCTCAGGGGCCGTGATTACGCGACGTGCGGATTTATTGCTCTCACTGATGCGCCACAGTTGGACGATTAACAAACTGATGGTCCTATTGATGCGTTCATATGTCACAATAGACAGGATGATTTCGCGCACAAGTCGCGACAGACAGGGACAGAATATTTCTTAAAGGGAAACAGAAGTCATGATTTTAGGCCTATGCTAGTATGCACGTATGAGAATTAATAAAACATAAGTACTTCAAGCAACTGTAATCGAGAATATAGCGCCTGTGGTTTATTAGGAAAACTTTGTTGAACACTCAACATCTTTATACCATGACGGAACATAAATAATAATTAAATATATGTTTGAAGCTACAAGAATATGTTTAAATGTATGTTTGAAGCTACAAGAAATAAAAAAGTAATTTTTCTGGGGTTATATTATATTGTTAATTTAAAATGTCAACGTAACTGGTGATGAACGTCACGTACAACAGCCATGTGAACCATGATCTCATCAACCACTTCAACGCACGTACTACCCCAGCGCCGTCGAATGCTCCGATGGTGTGTGAACTAAGTAGGGAGACGTACGCAGTAAATCGCCGTGATTCAGCTGCCGCTTACGTCCGTACTTAGCAGAGACGTATGGATGTGCAAAGACGCGTCAGAAAGCAAACCTTACCGAAGTCGAGATGAATCGTGTTCTGAATAACCTTTATAAAGGTGCCACAGTTGTGCTGTTCATATTCATTATTGAACCAAAGAACCTAAAGAAAGAATGCGTTTGTAGTATGGTGTCCGACTTACAGTGAATACATGTAGAGGAGATTCGTGTTGTGATCGGTTGACGCCTGGGGTGAAATATGAATTTCTTAATTTCACATATCACAATTTAATGCGCCCTACTTTCGTGTGAAGCAATAAAGAGGAAAGTCAACTGTGATCTGATCCCAAATAGAGAAGCTCTTGTCTGAGAAAGTGTTCAATTTTATATAAAGTTGCGGCACAATGTATATGTAGACATATTATGGAACACTCCTGCTTGTCAAGTCATTATTATTTGTTTGACAGCCATGTCTAAACAATGCCTTGCCCGTAATATTAACTGCAAACATGTCACATAATTTAATTATAGGTCGATTTTGGTGATTGATAAATCATAGATCATGTACACTAGATTTCCAGAGCATTGCCAATCAATCAAGCCTGCTTACTGTCTCTTTAAATATACCAATCACTTTATGTTCAAACTAATATTTATATAATTGCTTGATTTTTAACCGAACATGGCATAACTTTGTTAGAAAATTTACAATTTGTCACATTTAAAAGCATTTCAGGTAAATTCCGATGCGTCAGACTTGTTAAATTGTATTGTTTATGTGACTGTTTTCATCTTCTAGTTGATAAGATATAAGGCGAACGGTTTGATTTGGCTGTGACACAACCAACATACAACTACTCTATCCAAATCTGTCACACAATATCACCAATGCACTGGCCACATAACAAATGTCACCAACGACTGTTCTATTGCAAAATGGCTACATGCTTCCTTAACAAACTGGTGCCATACCCCCTAATTTTGACCAAATAGCCATTTTCGTATCCAATCTTTACCATGCTATTTGTGATTGTTACTGCTGACTGCCTTCTCCAAGCAAACTGTTCACTTTTCCTATCAACCTGTGCATACGGGAATGGCTATATCTTCTGTAAACCACTAAAGGTTAGGGTTAGCTAAGGATGATTTTAGCTAGATATGGGGTTAGCTAGATATGGAGTTAGCTAAGGTTAGGGTTGCACAACTTTATTTCCTTGTGCCCAAGCACTTACAAAATACTGCACACGGCATTAAATGGGTACTGATGTGTGGAGATTGAACATTTTGAAAAGGCAACAAATATTGTTTGTACTAAAAAGTGCTAACTGTAGGGTTTTAGGTTACTGCAAGCTCTTTCCTGCTGAGGAAAAAAATGTGTTTATTAACAATTAAATATCATTTTAATGTCAAACTCACACAACATGAGGCAGGTTAGCAACGGTTTTGTTTATTTTGTTTTTCAAAAATATTAGCTCTCATTATATTATTGGAATTGCAAATAAAAAACTGTAAGAAATTTGTTATAACAAACTAATAATTTCATCCAAATTACCTGTAATATACACAGTTAAGCTAACAACAACGACAAAAACATAAGCATTGTGACCACGTTTATTTGGTGGCCAGGTTAACGTTTTGTATGATTATAAGAAAAATTTACCATACAACATTTTTCACAGCAACTGCCATCTTCTCATTGACATGCTGACCAAGTTTTGTCAAAATCACATACCTCCAGCTCTTCTTAAATGCCCCCACGTGCGATGGCCGTAAATGTATACACATAGCAGAAACATTCCCATAAATCCCTCCGCCTATTAAACTTAAAAAAAACCACTATTTCACAGCCAATGGCTTCTACAAACAAACCTGTGAATATGCCTGCTCAATTTACTTATGTCACATCATATGAATTGCTTAATTTCACATATCACAATTCAATGAGTCCTACATTCGTGTGAAAACAATAAATATGAAGTTCGACTGTGGCCGAACTTAGCAGCACTAGCAGTAAATCTGACACAAAGTGCGAAATAACCATGTGCCTCTCTTGGTAGACCCAAACTCTGAAATCATCAAGTATTTATCTTGGTAAACATAAACTCTGAAATCAACAAGTATGCGTTTCAATGAGACAGATCTTAATGTATCAACAAATATTGGTATCACGGTAATTATTGATATAAATGGCATAACTACAAATAACTATCGTTCAATCGCAATGGGTTTGTTTACATGTCGTTTGTTTACAAGTAACTGTCGGGAATTCCCCATTGTCTTAATGATAACTACGGTGTTGAGATATGTTTGCGAAGATGAAGTTTTTACGTCATAATACTTCTGATAAGTAGCGTACGTTAAAACACCTGATTATACCGCTGACATGTTATTTCATGGTTTATGTATTTACTTATATAATTTAGTATTTTTTTAAACCACTTAATTCACAATTATTTCTATTACTCCTTAGGTGCAGTTCCGGGACCGGCGGTGGAACTGTTCAACAGCTCACAGAGCCATCCGCAAGGTTATAAAGCTTGGTGAGTAACAAGCTGTCTAAAGCACATGTATGGCGCTCGCGGAGGGCGCATTGTCAACACCTTTCGCTTACGTATTTACCAGTGAGTCTGTCATTTCCACGTTGGAATGATAAAGTCAGGCCATTACTGTGGACAGTTCTGCTTTTTCTCTTTTGTTTATGTGCGCGCCACACACAGTCACCGAGTCTACCGCAGGTGATGAAGTTACACATTTTATTTATCACATTTAGTGGCTATATATATATATATATATATACATATATATATATATATATATATATATATATATATATATATATATATATATATATATATATATATATATATATATATATATATATATATATATATATATATATATATATATATATATATATATATATATATATATATATATATATATATATATATATATATATATATATATAATGAATGTGTGTAAGTGTGTCTGAGTGTATGTGTGTATGTGTGTGCATATGTATGTATGTATGTATGTATGTATGTATGTATGTATGTATGTATGTATGTATGTATGTATGTATATAATATTGTACGCACGCACGCATGCACGCACGCACGCACGCACGCACGCACGCACGCACACACACACACACGCACACACAATGTTCTTGTCAAATCAAATAATACAACTTGTGACGTTAATACAATTGATAATTAATATTTTGGAACAGGTTTGGAACAGGTTTGGAACAGGTTTGGAACAGGTTTGGAACAGGTTTGGAACAGGTTTGGAACAGGTTTGGAACAGGTTGCACCTGTCTCATTCGTTGTGAGTCTTTTACGTTGCCAAGTCATTAGGCAGGCGTGTGCCTCAGTGTACAGGCGTGTGCCTCAGTGTACAGGCGTGTGCCTCAGTGTACAGACGTGTGCCTCAGTGTACAGGCGTGTGCCTCAGTGTACAGACGTGTGCCTCAGTGTACAGACGTGTGTCTCAGTGTACAGACGTATGCCTCAGTGTACAGACGTGTGCCTCAGTGTACAGATGCAGCAGCAGTTTCCACGGACGTTGTTGTATCGCCCGTTAATCTGTTTCGACGTGTCTGTGTATCTGTCGTTCTGGGCCACCATTATTTTTGTCGGCGAAATCTCTGTGCGTCCTCGCTGCAAAATAATCACGAACCATTGCTACTGAATGATGAGTGGACCAAACGTCTCTCAAACTGGCATTTTAACTTAACATCACGGTAGAAAAACGTCACGTCAATATTGATGTGTCGAATGACTAGATTAAAACAAAAATATGATTCTTTAAAAAGATCATATGCTTTCCGCGGATACCCATGTTTGAATTCCAAACTCTCGACTGAAGTGCTTCGTTTTCAACATGCTGGTTCAAGTTAGGTAGTAAATTGCATTGGACAATGCATTGCGTTTTCATGAAATAAATCGGGTTAGGTGTTAATAAGGCATTTTGAAAAAGCGCGACTTTCCTCCGCCTGCATCGTAATATGCAACAGTAATAACAGAACACGCATCCCAATAACAGAACACGCATCCCAATAACAGAACACGCATCCCAATAACAGAACACGCATCCCAATAACAGAACACGCAACCCAATAACAATAGCAATTTCCTTGACGTGAGTTATGAAAGATAATATCGGTAGGTTTGACATATTGGATATTTGAAGTTTGACAGTGAGAGTGTGCAGTATGAAGCAGATTTGAAATATCATTGGCATGATTACGGTAATAATTTTGGAACGAGAAACTGTCATTGTTGACAGTGAGCGCTTTGATGGCAGGATATTACAGCTAGGTGATTTTATAGAAATGTTCCCAGACTGTGGATCGTATAATGGCGCTGCAAATCTATAACACAGCCTCCGAGCATGCGTGAACATTGATCTTATCAACACTGACATTTATGTGCAGCTTTTACACATCTTTATTTCATTATTCTTGTCACGAAATCTCCCCATATCAATTACATATACAATTGTAGATAGTAGTTTGTGTTTAAATTGAAATGCAAACAAATATCGTTCGTTTTTATGGAACTATTTCACGCCGCTCAAATGCATGAATGCTATGCGTAATAGGTCGTAAACAATGGCGTCGCACTTCCTATTAATCGTTTAAATACCACTCCGTCAGACGTCCGTTTTTAATTTATAATCAAATTGGGGCAGTGGTGAGTCTGGTGACACGATGCGTGGCGCCACTGTTGGGGAATGTGGGTCGGGCCACTGTTGGGGAGTGTGGGTCGGGCCACTGTTGGGGAGTGTGGGCCGGGCCACTGTTAGGGAGTGTGGGTCGAGCCACAGTTTGGGAGTGTGGGTCGAGCCACTGTTGGTTAGTGTGGGTCGAACCACTGTTGGGGAGTGTGGGTCAAGCCACTGTTGGTTAGTGTGGGTCGAACCACTGTTGGGGTGTGTGGGTCGAGCCACTGTTGGGGAGTGTGGGTCAAGCCACTGTTGGGGTGTGTGGGTCGAGCCACTGTTGGGGAGTGTTGGTCGAGCCACTGTTGGGGAGTGTGGGCCGGGCCACTGTTAGGGAGTGTGGGTCGAGCCACTGTTGGGGAGTGTTGGTCGAGCCACTGTTGGGGAGAGTGGGCCGGGCCACTGTTAGGGAGTGTGGGTCGGGCCACTGTTGGGGAGTGTGGGCCGGGCCACTGTTAGGGAGTGTGGGTCGAGCCACTGTTTGGGAGTGTGGGTCGAGCCACTGTTGGTTAGTGTGGGTCGAACCACTGTTGGGGTGTGTGGGTCAAGCCACTGTTGAGGAGTGTGGGTCAAGCCACTGTTGGTTAGTGTGGGTCGAACCACTGTTGGGGAGTGTTGGTCGAGCCACTGTTGGGGAGTGTGGGCCGGGCCACTGTTAGGGAGTGTGGGTCGAGCCACTGTTGGGGAGTGTTGGTCGAGCCACTGTTGGGGAGTGTGGGCCGGGCCACTGTTAGGGAGTGTGGGTCGAGCCACTGTTGGGGAGTGTGGGTCGAGCCACTGTTGGGGAGTGTTGGTCGAGCCACTGTTGGGGCGTGTGGGTCGAGCCACTGTTGGGGAGTGTTGGTCGAGCCACTGTTGGGGAGTGTGGGTCGAGCCACTGTTGGGGAGTGTGGGTCGGGCAGTTTCATAGCATTTTATTTCTTTTCTGTGTTTCTACAATCACAGGAAATAATGTTATAATTGTAGTCGACGATGGAGTGTTTAATTGTAGCCTGTGTTCCAACGTTCAGCGGCACAGCGAAAGCCTGACTTCGTACGAACATCGGGCCTTAATTGTCCTTCAGCGCTGACAATTTATATCTTCCAACGGCGCTGTTTTCAGGTAAATGCGTCACGTATCCAGAGACCGTGACGTATCAGTTTATCAGTTCGGTCTGCGGCGTAGTAGCTGCGTGACGTCTCAAGCGAGAGTGACGTATCAGTTCAACAACGCGGTCTCCTGCGTTGTGGCACTTATCGACTCATCCCAGACACATCTAAGTCGTCTTTCGACGGGTCTGTCTCGTCCCCAAACGGAAACAGCTTCCCGGCAGACGTCGATAGCAGTCGGTCTTTCAACGGTCGACCGCAAAGGGCTAAAAACGTCTCCTGCTCAGACGCAGCCAAATCATAGGGATCACGACGCCTGCTCTTAGAATCGGTGGCAGGTTGTGTGTTCCGTGTCCACAACCAATCTGAATTATATCACCTCGTACACATTAGTCAGACATAGTCAGAACTGAAGTTGATATTTCAAAAGATCTCCACTTCATTAACACACATAATAAATGCATTGTATTTCGTTCTTCGTATTGCCGCAAGGGGTGCGTCCTCAGACTATTTCGAAAACGGACAGACGCAGTAGACCGTAGAGCGCGAGGACATTCGTGAACTTTATCTATATTTATGCAGCAAGACCGTATTACCTATGCGACTTATGTGAAAAAGTATACATAACTTTGAAGACCAGATCGTTGGATGTTATACCCAGCTCGTGCGCGTGCTCGACGTTAAATGGAAGGACCATGTGACGAACGCCCTACTGTGTGATGACCAGATCGTTGGATGTTATACCCAGCTCGTGCGCGTGCTCGACGTTAAATGGAAGGACCATGTGACGAACGCCCTACTGTGTGATGACCTACCGACATTGTCGATATTGCCCACAAAGGGAGGACTGCAATTTGTTGGTCACTGCACGAGGGCAGTTGACCAATCATCTCCAAGCTGGCGTTTTTTGAACCACGTAGTGGTACAAATTGGGCGAGGCAGTAAAGCCCTGACATATAGCCTGATCCGCTCACCAAAGATATAGGCCTTGAACCAGCTGAGATCTCCTAATGTATGTACAGAAAGACAGTGTTGTGGGAACATGT
The DNA here is from genome assembly GCA_963662155.1 of Lamellibrachia columna. Lineage (NCBI taxonomy): Eukaryota > Metazoa > Annelida > Polychaeta > Sabellida > Siboglinidae > Lamellibrachia > Lamellibrachia columna. Next base: position 45,947,162 of record OY759271.1, read on the forward strand.
GGTTGTGGGAACATGTGGTTGCTTTTTCCATTTCTTCCAAGGATGAATGATTATGATAATACATAACTGATATTTCCATCATGGTACAAACGAGTTTAGACTAATTATGTATCTGCCAGATTGTATCTCATTGTCTTCCTCCCTTGTTCCCTCTCTGTGTTCCCGCCTCCATTTCTCTCCCCTTCCCTGGGATGCAACATGGTGTGCGTCGGCTGCCAGACGGGGCAATCAGCCTGGTATCATTCACACGACCGACCTATCGACAGCCGGCAGCGCTGCCCGAGTCTGGAGGCTGCCTCCAGACGATACATCAGTGGTTGGCGCAGGTCGCTGTTCACACGTCGACGCCGCTCTAACGATGGCGGTTTATTCAACAAATACGCGTGATCGAGTGAGCCAGACGACGTGTACGTTGTCTGCAGACGGCACCGGGATTAGCTCGAAACCAGCCAAATTACCAACGTTATGCAACGATACATGTGCATGACCAACGCTGTCTGATCCGGTTCCCGGAGACAGATGCACGCTGTTCCTTGACAAGATCTGCCTTGTCAAGAGCAACGTGTGCAGGGCTTCGACAATGCCTGACCTTGATCCGAACCGCTGCGTTACCATTTCCTCTTTGTTACGCGGCCTCGTGCCCCACGTGCACGGATTACGCGTTGTTCTTTATGTTCGTGCTTGTCAAGGATCGACCAGACACAAAGATGGCATCCATGGTGTAGGTGTGTGTGCTCAAGTTTAACTTTGCCGTGTATTTGCTAATATGTTGAACAATTCAGATTAAGTCATCCAGACAACCAGTGGCGATTATATGATCTCGAAAAAGGGGAAGGCCAAGCTCAGTCGCCCGCTGCTACCATGTAGTGGTGTAACAGGTTACATACGAAACGTCAAACATTTAAGCCAAATGGAAATGACCCAATGGATCCCGTATAAATATACGCCACTGCAGACAAACATCACCCCCGACTAAATACCCCGTATATTTTGTTTACATTACGACCAAAGAAAGCAAATATGTAACTTGCAATAAATCAGCATTAAAAGTCGTAACTTGACGTTGAATTAGGACGTGATACTTAGCATTCATTAGTTGGCGTTGATGTGACCAATGCCGACGTGCACGCATGTTTCACTTATGAGGTAGACGATTGAACTCCGAAACATTATATAAATATGCTACTTTCGATCACTGAAGGATCATTGACGTGGTATGGCGGTCACCAAGATGCTGCGTGGATTGTGGAAGTGGTACGGCATTCGTAGAAGTAACACGGGTGCCACTCAAGGGGTAAGACGTCCACACAATGGTATGACGTACACACAATGGTACGGGATGGCCGATGAAGTGGAGCGTCGATAACAGAAGAGGTTCAGCACCAAGTGGGACGGGACGACAGAAATAGTCGTAGAGCAAGGGAAGCCGTGTACTTAGTAGAGGGAAAAGATACAGTAGCGAGGGAAATGGTAAGTGCATCAACAGCACGGGAGCCACTCGTCTGTTGGCGAACAGCGCCTACATCGTGGTACAGCCGCCTTAGGCGGCTTCGGAAGTCTATGAAACCTTCGGGTATCTATAGACATTTTTCGGAATACACTGAGCCATCACTTGTCAAAATATTCCAACATCACTGCACTCGGTTAAGTGCACGGACGAGATGTTCTTAGTTTCTTCCGGTTGCCCGGACAAGCAGGAATCGTACCTAGAACGGAATGCTCGATGGCAACTTGACGGAGTACGGGGGGGGGAGGGCTGCCAGAGACGTCAGGAGTATCACTTCGGTGACTTAATGCTAACGTCTTGAAAACAGTCGTTGCGTTGCGTCGTGTCGAGGACACTGGGTCAGTATACATATATAGACAAGTTTATCGACTCTGTTTATCACACGCGCTTCACTGGAACACATGCATCACTTGTACACGTTTCGCACTGGATGACTACACCGAAAATAAATATATCAGGATTTACGAATTGACGGATTTACGAATGTCGTAATTGCTTCGTCGCGGAAAGGGAAATCCGAAGTTAGGAAACTTTCCAACTCGTCTCCGAGTGGACGTCTCGTCATGAGGTGCTGCCCCAATGCCGCTGTAGCGGGCTAGTCCCAATTGTTTGCACATTAGCCTTGTTTGTATGGCCTGCTTCCAGGTCACATCGACCTGGGTTTATGTTAGCAGCGATCAATCGTTGTCGTACGGTTATGGCTCGTGTGTTTGTGTGTTTGTGTTCAGTGCCACTGCACATGTAATTGGGAAGTCAACAAAAGAAGTTCTGGTCAATTCTGGACAGTTCGGCCTGCCCACTGACAACTCGCCCTACTTCAACATGAGCCGCTGTCACGGATTTCGGTGGAGGTCCGCTCAACACTAGGGGCGGGTCGTACTTAAATTAAGCTCAACATAATTATATGAATGTAAGAAATTTCCACAAATGAGAAACAACACCAAGGTAATAAAAAAAATATGTTTATACTGAATCAAAACCTAATTGAAATGGTACAAATGAAATGAAGAAACTAACTATAGATCAGGTTGTCAATACCCTCAAACCAAAAAAAAAACTACGTTTACTTTAACGTTCACCGTTGAGGCTATTCCCCTTCAAGACCGTACCACAGACATCAGTGTTAATAAATTCGTCACAAGCAGAAAGGCGTATTTCACAGTTATAATACAATGTTCCGAAGAAAAAAAAATTGTCACAGAAGCGTGCCTTATGACACACAAAGTCAACAATACCCTTCGCGTTACTCTGCTGGCTTGAGTAGGACGATAACTGATGTGGCCGTCGGTCGCATGATCTCACCGCCAGCCAAATACGCAGGCGGTACGGGTCTCGTTCGACCGCAGTGATGTCGAGCTTGTTGTTGGCTGGACGATAGTAGGCCGGATGTCAATAGATCGTGGAGACGGCGACGTTTGGTGACGACGACTGACGCGGACGTTCTGATGTCGCACACGGGGAAGACAGCTAAACGGTCGGCTGGACGCACAGGTATCGCGCGCGCGGGGAAGGCAGCTGAACAGTCGGCTGAACGCTATGTAAGTCGGCCGTCAACATGACATGGAGACGACGAACGTGTCGTGTAGATGGCTCATGCGGGACGCAGAGTTGTACATGGAGAGATAGCTGAACAGTCGCAAGCAGTCAGTAGGCAACAGAAAACGAGATGCGGCCGATGCAGACGGTCAACGCATACAGTCAAACAGTGGGCAGTAATTACTTGCGTGGCATTGTGTTGTCTGGGTTTTCACTCGTCGTTGTCAATGCGAGCAAAGTTGTAGAGGGTTTTGCGACGTCGCGATAAACTGCGCCCTCTTTATACCGGGCCTTACCGGACATCATCGTTGGAACTCTAATGCCGCATTGGTGTGTTCTGGCCCCTCTCTTGAATACCCTTTACTTCGTATCTTACACCCATCGCTTGGTAACTGTCCCACCACATCACAAGGTCGGCGTTAGCCTATCAAAATTAATAAACATCTGCGGACGGTCCCATTATGTTAATACCCCTTTTACTATTATGTGTCACGCCAAAAGCTAAAACATCATGGGTACAACTATTGCAATGTGGGCTCCCACACAACACTTGGATACTATAGCAAAACTTGTTTATGCCATCCGTCTATATACACTCTAAAATGTACCTCACCATATCCAGGAAAATAGTTCATATAATAGCAATTCACAGAAATGCGATAGCAGCTATTAAATCCTCCCGTCGTCAAGTCTTCCCACTACCAAGTCCTCCTTCGACCAAGTCCATCACTGGCAAGTCATCCTGCAGCCGCATTCGCCCATCAGCAAATAGTGGCTCGTACAATATCCTACGGCCACAGTCCAGTGTTTGCGTAGGAGCGTGCGTAGATCTAGACAGTCCACTAGGCACATAGCGAGATAGCGAGAGTGGTCAGCAGTTGCCCGAGTGGTCAGAAGTTATGGATAAGATAAGATGGACGTCGTGACGCAGTTTCCATATGTCGAAGGCAATATCTCTCATCGTCTGCATTGAACTCTGAGACGCACTGCCGTTACCCCGTCAACACCACTGGTCTTCGCATTTGTTTTGTTTTAACGCGTGAGGTTTTACTTAATTAAAATGAAGCACAGTTCGTGGTATGACATTGTAAGCAATATGTCGTGTCGACCGTCTCAGATTTCGGATATTATCACACGCACGCTCGAACGAACACAAGCACGCACGCACGCACGCATGCATTCTAACCCACCAATCATCAATAGTCCGGTAGATAATTTCAAGTTTTTATCTTAAAAAGTTGTGCATTATGGCACTATTCTTGATGATCACCTACTTGCACACGATGATGACATCACGACATTGTTTCCTTGCAGACACTCGTGAGACTGGTTTCGTGAACGCCATCACAGCGGCTGGCGTCGTGCATGCGGTCACCGAAGCTTGCACGCAGGGCAGCCTGCTGCAGTGCACGTGCGACGACAGTGTACGTGACGTGGCGACGGACGGCGAGTGGGAATGGGGCGGCTGTGGCGATGACGTCAGTTACGGCTACCGGAAGTCGCGAGAGTTCATGGACGTCGTGAAGCGGCGGCGACGAAGTGACATCCGGAGCAAACTGCTCCTGCACAACAACGAGGCCGGCAGGCTGGTAGGTGGTTTACTTCTTCTTGTCCTTCTTCATTTCCCTTTCTTCTTCTTTAACCTTTTTCTTCTTCCTTTTCTTCTTCTTCCTCTTCTTCTGTTTTTCTCATTCTTCCTTTCTTCCTTTTCTACCTTTTCTTTTTCATCCTCGTCTTTTTCGTCTTCTTCAGCTTCTGCTTGTTCTTTTTCATTTTCTTTTCTTCTTCTTCTTCAAATTTCTCTCCGGGGTGCTTGCATGCGTTTGTGCGTGCGTGGTGCGTGCGTGCGTGCGTGCTGTGTGCGTTCGTTCGTTCGTTCGTTCGTTCGTTCGTTCGTTCGTTCGTTCGTTCGTTCGTTCGTTCGTTCGTTCGTTCGTGCGTGCGTGCGTGCGTGCGTGCGTGCGTGCGTGCGTGCGTGCGTGCGTCCATCCGTCAGTCCGTCCGTGTAGTTCTATGTTCACTACACAACTATGACAAAAATTGCGAGAGTTGTTTGGACCTGCATGGATGGTTGACGTGCACGCTGGCATGGATGGTTGACGTGCACGCTGGCATGGAGACAACTGGGCCGACTTGTATTGCACCGACTTTCGCCCTTGTTGCAGGCCATCGTCAAACACATGCGGCTGGTGTGTAAGTGCCATGGCCTGTCCGGGTCATGCGCACTTAAGACGTGTTGGAAGAAGATGCCATATTTCCGAGACGTCGGCGCGCGCCTAAAAGCCAGATTCGACGGCGCATCCCAGGTGACAATATCAAACGACGGAGTGTCCTTGATGCCGGTTGGCGGACGAACTATAAAGCCGATCGGTTTAACCGATATAGTGTACTCAGGAGTGTCGCCGGACTACTGCGTGCTAAACCGTCGGGCGGGTTCGCTGGGTACGCGGGGACGCGAGTGCGACCCGAAGTCCTTCGGTATCGGCGGATGTGAACTTCTGTGTTGCGAACGAGGCTACGCGACGCGCCGGGTGAAGAGATACGAGAACTGCCGCTGCAAGTTTCACTGGTGTTGCGAAGTCGTGTGTGACACGTGCGTCACCGTGCACACAGTGCACACGTGCCTCTAGCACCCGCCGCCGTGCGCAGGCACGGAGGTCGACAGACACGTGACGCGGCCTCGTTCTCGGTCGCGCGCATGGACATTGTGATATTTGCTATACTCGCGACAGCTTATAACTGCATCAACGGCTAACATTCGCGGATTTGCGCGACCTTGCTGCTCGTTTCTGCTCGGTCTTAATACCCGGCATTACTGGATTCCGTTGGACGCACTATTGGATATTGCGATCCCATCACGTGTGTGATATGGACAGAGATATTGATGCAACGAGTCACGTGACCATGTCCATTATCGGTTGCACAGTTATGAGTACTTCATGTGAACTGCAATACTAGTCACGTGGGTAGATAGCTGTGTACATATATGTATATCAAGCCAAGTATTAATGAACTTAACGTAGTGTAATCGCAATGAACTTAATGCAACTAATGTGTAATCGTTGTAAACACAATTCCGGTATTAGATTGCCGTTTCGACAGAAATACTACGATTTGTATTGCCGTCTGAAGCTTTTAAAGTAATGACGCTGCTGGCACACACGTTGATGTTCACGATGCTTTAATAGTGCTGTGGTCCATTGCAGTAACGTTCACGATGCTTTAATAGTGCTGTGGTCCCATGCAGTAACGTTCACGATGCTTTAATAGTGCTGTGGTCCCATGCAGTAACGTTCACGATGCTTTAATAGTGCTGTGGTCCCATGCAGTAATGTTCACGATGCTCTATTAATATTGCTGTCGCCTGCAGTAATGTTCACCATGTTTTTGCAGCGTTGGACTCTTTTGCAGTAAATGTCACGACGCAGTAACAACGTTGCAGTTCCATGCAGTAATATTCATGATGCTACAATATGGCTGCCGTCCAGGCATCAAACATTATTATCTGACACCGTAATATTAATGCTGTTCTATGCAATCATACATACGATGTAGTCATACTGTTTTGTAGTGATGCCGTCTCTCGCAGTACTGCCACGACACTGTAATGTTTTGTAGTGATGCCGTCTCACGCAGTACTGCCATGACACTCTAATGTTTTGTAGTGATGCCGTCTCACGCAGTACTGCCACGACACTGTAGTGATGCCGTCTCACGCAGTACTGCCACGACACTGTAATGCTAATACTATTTTTATTAAGTAATGTATACGATGTTGTAATACTATTGCCGTCCCATGCAGTAAATGTAACGATATCGTAATAGTAACACTATTGTCCAATGCAGGAATGTTCATAGTGCTGTAATAGTGGTGCCGTCCGGTACAGGAATGTTCACGAAACTATAGATGATGGCATTCCAAAAAAATTCCAATTAGTGCACATATGCACGAACTTGTGTCTGGTTTAATTAACGTGCATGGCCTTCTGCATAAACATTTATGTTTTCTTCCAACGTTGAACATGCGTTGAACACAGGTAAAGTGATGCAAACTTATCAAAGTCAGTATTTTCAGAAATAATTTGAAGAATTACATTTTCTCGGCTGTTTCTTTGTTTGTATTATATTGTTAAAATCAATTACCAACATTGTCTATGAGCGTATTGGAATTATACTACGCATATTACTATTTATACTACATATTACTATTTTGTATAGAATGGTGCATTGCAGTAAATAAGAATCTTCAATGTATTGTTTAATTGCGTATTTTCAATATCTTAGGCTTATATTAATTCATGTTTCTTTAGCTTAAGTAAGTAGATGCGTTTCGTAGATTTTGTTGTAACATATATATATACATATATATATATATATATATACATATATATATATATATATATATATATATATATATATATATATATATACATATATATATACATATATATATATATATATATATATATATACATATATATATATATATATATATATATATATATATATATATATATATATATATATATATATATATATATATATATATATATATATATATATATATATATATATATATATATATATGTATGTATATATATATATATATTTGTATATATATATATGTATATATATATATATATATATGTATATATATATATATATATATGTATATATATATATATATATATATATATATATATATATATATATATATATATATATATATATATATATTGAAACTCGGCTTTTGAACATTTCCAAGTCATGTACAACACTTCGCTTATAACTTGTCGTCACGAAGGAACGCAAACACATACACTAGGGTTAAGATCGCAGTTCATTTTGTCATGAATCACCATGCCAACGTTTTGCGCGATTGTACACATTTAATCCATTCAAATTATAAATCATGAAATCCACTTAAATTATATACCCAACGTGCTCAACAAGTTTGATCAAAATCACGTGCTTCTAACTCTGTTATTGAATGTTCTTTTGGCGGATAAAATAAATAAGTTTTATAAATAGGCCGATTGCCTGGGTACTACAACTCAATGCCACAGGCCGACACAATGGAGGAGACTACATCGGCCCAGTCAACTAGTCTACCTGTTGGCCCAGCAGCTCACCCTGGCGATATGTTGAATAACTGAAATAAATAGGAAGTATTGACATTTACGATCCGTGAGAGTAATGTAACATATTTTAGAGAGAGAGAGAGAGAGAGAGAGAGAGAGAGGAGAGAGAGAGAGAGAGAGAGAGAGAGAGAGAGAGAGAGAGAGAGAGAGAGAGAGAGAAGGGAGAGATAGAGAGAGAGAGAGAGAGAGAGAGAGAGAGAGAGAGAGAAAGGGAGAGCAGAGGAGAGGAGAGGAGAGGAGAGAGAGAGAGAGAGAGAGAGAGAGAGAGAGAGAGAGAGAGAGAGAAAGGGAGAGGAGAGAGAGGAGAGAGAGTGAGAGAGATAGAGAGAGAGAGAGAGAGAAATGGAGAGGAGAGGAGAGGAGAGAGAGAGAGAGGACAGAGGAGAGAAGAGAGAGAGAGAGAGAGAGATTCCTTTGCATTACAACTATACATCACAAATGAGCATTTCGTGTAGTTTCTTCACGACGGCGAACATTACATTTCTGTCCACTTGGTGGCGCCACCATACACTGTCAGAAAGTAGTGGCGTCTCAAGATTCCTGACAAGATAATAGAAAACACTTGTTTTATCTAATTTTCCAATAAAACCCTCATTGTAAACTAGGATTATTGTGTTTGTTATAATCAGTACAAATAATAGTAAATGTGGCAATGGTAACACCTTTTTACTTTATTAAGTAGATTTTTTATAATCCCCTCCCTTTGGCGTAAATAGAAAAATCATTCGGAGCCATCAGCAGCAACTCCGTCTCTAACTTGGACAAACTCCCCCATCTTAAGTCCTTGCGTTTGGTTCAAGTTGTTTCAACCAGGTGAACCCAAGAAACGATTCTACTCAGGCGGTTTTTCAATTTGCAATGGCGTTGTTGGCACGAAATGTACTTGCACTTTATACGCAACCACTACAGCGTGAAAGATCTCCCATGTACACCATAGTCTAGACCTCAGCTTGCACTGACGCTTAGAGGCACTGACGTGGAAGTACAGCGCATGACGCTGCCAGACACAACCAGGTGGCTTACCAAAGGTGGTTGCTACTTTTGACAATTTGCTTCGCGACTGTATAAAATCTGATTCAGCATCGATGCGTTCGTGGCATTTTGCATTAATAGGATAACAGAGATTATAAAAAAGGTTTGCGGTGAAGGGGAGAGTGGTCGGTCTATGTTTACAATGTATAGTAACTTGACACTACAATGGGTGGGTGCAGTTAGGAAGTGTACTGCTGTAATTTCAAGTAAGATTAATTGTCAATGCTTCTTGTCGCTAAGTCATACCAGCCAGCATGTTGTGTGGTTAACCAGGCTTTTAATTCATAGTGTCGTCATCATTGTATATTTCCGGCTGTGTTTCAACGCGATGACACTGCGACGCGTGTATTGTCTAAAGTTGTTTTGTGTCTATGAACGTACATACAGTATAATCTAAAGCTCAAAACAACTTTTGAAATCATTGTGTTATTGAATGCAACAATCAATAATTGTTCTTTGTTTAAACGATTTAAAACATTTCATTACCAACCATAATATTGTTCAAACAAGATATATCGAAATCCATATCTGCTTTACATATTTTTTACTGAAGCTAACATTTGAAATATCATTTTTTTGGGGGATATCTGTTACCTGGCATCCACAATATCACATCCAATTACGTTGGCCCATGAAGACAAACATAGATTATTATTACTATTTTATTATTATTTATAATATTATTATATTTATTATTATTATTATTATTATTACTATTGTTACTATTACTATAATTACTACAAATATTACTACCATTATTACTACTATTGTTGTTGTTATTTTTGTGTGTTATTATTATTAATAGTATCATTATCAATACTATAATAATTATTATTATTAGTTGTAGTATTATAGTTGTTATTATTATTATTATTACTACTTTTAATAATACTAATACTAATACTACTACTAACGTTAACGTTAACGTTAACGTTAATGTTAACGTTAACATTATATATTATAACGTATATAAAATTGAGATTTCACCGCCTCTTTGAAAGTGGTACTGAATTAGTACCAACCAATTGTATTGGTGTTGAAATGTTTTATGTGGCCCGTTACTGCCAGACCTGCGGTCTCAAGCACGTCGGACAATGGCTTCAGTGCTAGTGTGGCGACCGGAAACACCGACTTCCCGACAAGGACAGACGGGCGACGCGGCAGGTGTAACGACGTAAATCGTTGAGTCGACAAGTTAAGGCCTTCTCTGGCGACACATCGCCCAAATATATATATATATATATATATATATATATATATATATATATATATATATATATATATATATATATATATATATATATATATATATATATATATATATATATATATATATATATATATATATATATATATATATATATATATATATATATATATATATATATATATATATATATATATATATATATATATATATATATATATATATATATATATATATATATATATGTGCATAGATATAGATATATCTCAGATCATATAAAAGGAATAAAACTGTTTCCTGCGATGGATTCGGCCGGAATGGGTTCTATCTGTTTTAGGCCTAAAGCATAGATTCACTATGTTAGATATCCAGTTAATTTTACGACGTGTCATTACTGTTAACGTAGTTCAGTGGTTATTCTTAGTGAATGTTGGGGGAAACTTTACATAAGTTTCAACTTCTGCAATGTGTATAGTTAATAATCTGCCTATTGTTGTACACATTTGCATTGATTCTGGAAATACATTTATTTTTTTGTATTTCAAATTTAATATCAGTGAAAAGGAAACGGAAGTTTAGTGAAGTTTTCACACTTTATCTGCGGCCATAAAAGGCATTCGTAATTTGATGCACATACTCAAACTCAAAGGGTTGGAAATATAACCCCAGACGACCGAGTCGTTTGTACAGTAACTGCCCTCTTCCCTGTGCCAACACACTCTTCCCTGTGCCAACACACTCTTCCCTGTGCCAACACACTCTTCCCTGTGCCAACACACGCATTGGCGTGACGTGAGTGGGCAATGATATAACTTATAACATAAGACGTATCACGTTATGTCTCATGAAGACATGGTAGGCCCAAGTTTATTGTGTCCGATTTCTGCACGTGTACCTCATTGAAACAGAGTCACTGTCATTTCAAGACAAGTCATGGACAGTGAGAGCTTCAAATGCAATATTCAACTATAATTTTGAGCACTGAAAATGTGTTTATTATCCGTTGTAGGCTTATTGAACACCTGTTAGTGTTCATGGTTTCAACACTGATATATTTAGAAAAAATACGCTAACGTTATATACTTGAACGCGGGTTTTCCATTCCTTGATTTCCAACGCTTAAATGTGTTCATTATGCGTTACAATTTAGTGTTCATTTTAGTTTTCAAAATATGAACACTTTTGCCTAGTGTGTAAGTTATGTGTTGTCCATCTTTTGCATGAGTCACATGACACAATATTTCCTACTGACATGAATGTTTTTATGCTTGTTTTGTGGTTTTTTAATATAACAAACAACAACAAAAGAAAATAACGTTTAAGTTAAGAATCAAGAGTTGAGAATATATTTTTGAAAGATGGACGTCGTAAGTTACAACATTAAAAAACATATTAGCACTAAATGTGACTCGTACAATTTGTTCAGAAAGCCAAGTCCTTTGTGTTGAAAGATCCATTGGATTAAATGATCTTAGAATGGTTCAACCAATTCAAAGTGTCATTGGTTGCGGCTGCTGTGGTGCCGAAACGACCACAGCACCACAGCGGCTGCTGTGGTGCTGAAATGATGTTGCGGGGACGCCACAATCGGCCGTGTTGCACTTAGTTCTTCATCCTGGGATCTTCGTTGTGTAGCCCAGTATTGTCACAGTATGTACAACATAAATACGGAAAGAAGATAAGTATACTTGATGACGGGAAGAAGATTGATATGGAAGAAGGCGTCAGTGGACTCTCTAAAGGGAGAGACAACTGGTTGAGATGAAAAGCATGGTGGCACGGAAGAGAATGAAATAATTCAACAGGCATCACAACCGCAGAGACCGGTGTGATGAAAGGGACGGTGATATTAAAGGGGACAACGGAAGGTAGAAACAAGAGGACGCTTTATTGGCGATGTTTTCCTTTCCAACGCGGGATTCAACAAAGTGAATACGACAATCCACGATGTCCGCCCGTCGACACCAACGCTATCTCTAGTTTATCACTTGTCACGTCTTCCGGACGTTGGGGCCTTACATAAAGTAAACACCAGCGACCAGAGTCAAACACTTTCACTCGTTAGCAAGCGTGCAACAATTGCTTGTCGAAGCCGTTTGTCATGCAGGTGATGATTTAGAATCGCATCCGCGCTAAGAGACAAATGGATGTTGGCGAGAGAGGCCTGCGCCCTTCCTCTAGCCCTGTTCCCTCTCGCCGTGCCGCGACCGAGCGTCAATCTCGACGCCGAACAAATCGCGCTATGTTCGCACCTGTCGTCGCCATAAATGTCGTGACGGAGCCTGAGCCTTTGACGAGAGCCGGTGTAGGCTTTCGAAAGTCGGGGCGATTGATGGTGGCGATGAAGTCGTATCCTGCGACTGAAGTAGGCAGCTGTGTATAGTGACTACATAGGCCTATATCTGTACCTGCCAGATCCAGAAACCCACGCGCGTCGTAAAGTCGCGCGATATGACATCTATTATTAGCAATAATGGCCGGTGTGGCATATTGTTTGGCCTTCCCCATAATTGCTAATCCCTGGTCTGTACAGCGCGTGATATTTGACTTAATTATTATGTAGTTAAAACTGGAAATAGACATGTGTATCAACGAGATTGATGCAGTTGTTACATTTAATTAATCAATTAATTGTGATGACGCGGATACTAATACTTTATAATAATTTATCAAGGAAGATGATGAAATAATTCAAAATGCAGATTAATTCACATCGTAATTATTTTTATATGTAAAAATCTCTCGTATCTCTCTCTCTCGCTCTCTGTCTCTCTGTCTCTGTCTCAGTCTCTCTCGCTCTCTCCTCTCTCTCTAATTATTATTATTATTATTTTATATATATATATATATATATATCTAATTATATATATATATATATATATATATATATATATATATATATATATATATATATATATATATATATATATATATATATATATATATATATATATATATATATATATATATATATATATATATATATATATATATATATATATATATATATATATATATATATATATATATTATTCATTCAAATATGCGGCACAGAGAAACATGTGTTTAACATTTAAATAGTTTCTGCCGGCCACACTAGCTGGGGGGTGCCAAAAGATATGCCTGAATTACCAGATGAAAAACATTGGGAACGAGCTTCTTGCAGTGGTCACTGGTTAACTTTGTTCAGCAGCGAGAGAGTGTTTGACTCGGTACGTTTCGTGAGTCGTTAGGGCCACTGGTATCGAGGACTGTGAATTCCCATTAGCGCGGGCAGAGATTCGTCAGGTAAACACGTGTCAGCAATTAGTCAAGATTTAACAAGATTTAACAAGATTGTCATCCCAAACAACACGTTCCAGATGGCAAAGTGGACAAGGAAGTCATTGGCTTATCGAGAGTCCAACAATTTTCTCATCTATGTGTAGCCCACCCTTATCAAATATCTGTCAATTCTATTTTTAAACATATTCACACTACTAGCATTAACACAATCATTTGGCAGTTTGTTCCATTCATTTATCACCCACTGTGAGAAAGAGTACTTTCTCATGTCCAACCTACACTGCTCCTTAACTAATGCTGCTTTGTGTCCTCTGGTTCTACTGCCTTCTTTAAGTTTGAAGAACATATTCCTATCAACATCCTCATAACCGTTCACTATTTTAAATATTTCTATTTGTTCTCCTCTTAGTCTCCTGGTCTCTAGTGTTGTCAAACCACATTGTAATAAGCGACTTTCGTAACTAAGGTCTCTCAATTCTGGAATCATTTTGGTTGCTCTTCGTTGTATTCTTTCTAGCTTGTCTATGTCCTTTTTACGATACGGCCTCCATGCTTGAATACAATATTCCAAATGTGGTCTAACTATTGCTTTGTACAGTGGTACAATTAGCTGTTTCTCCTTATACGATAGTTCTCCTAATTAGCCCTAGAATTTGACTTCCTTTTGAAGCAGCAATCCCACATTGCTCTGAAACTTTCATGTCAGCACTAAATGTTACTCCTAAGTACTTTTCTTGTGTGGTTCTACCTAGTACAGCATCCCCCATTTTATATTCTTCGTCGATGTTTCCATGTCCTATGTGTATACATTTGCACTTACCAAAATTGAATAGCATTTGCCATTTTTCTAACCATTTAACTAATTTATCTAGATCATCCTGTAAACTTTGTTTATCTGTATCATTTGTAACCTTTCTGAATATTTTTGTGTAATCTACAAATTTGAGTACTATGCTAGATATGTCATCTTCTAGATCATTTATATATATATATTAAAAACAGTATAGGGCCTAATACTGATCCATGTGGTACCCCACTCAAAACCGATTTCCAGTTTGAAATCTCACCGTCTACTATTACTCTCTGTCTTCTGTGTGTAAGCCACTTTTCTATCCAGTTGATTACATCATTACCTATACCATGGGCTTTTAGTTTAAGTATCAATCTTTGGTGTGGCACTTCATCGAAAACTTTATTAAAATCTAAGTAGACAACATCCACTGGTGACCCGTCATCTACCCACTTTGTAATGTCTTAAAAAAAAGCCACAAGAGATTGGTTAGACATGACATTGCTTTTAGGAACCCATGTTGAGATGTATTTATTAAATTATGTTTTACAAGGAATTCCACCATGTGGTCTCTAATTAATGTTTCGAGTAATTTACATACAACTGATGTTTAACTCACTGGTCTGTAATTTTCTGGCTTGTTCCTCGATCCCTTCTTAAATAGTGGCGTAATTTTGCTTCTTTCCATTCTGAAGGAACTATTCCTTCTTCTAGTGACAAATTAAACAATTTTGCAAGTGGTGTACTAATTTGCTCAACAATTTCCTTAAGCAGTTGTTGTGGTATCCCATCAACTCCAGGTGATTTATTATCTTTCATCTTCTTAATTTTGTTTGCTATCATTACAGTAGTTACAAATAACTGCCCTAAATGTTCTGATTTATTTCCCTCAAATTTAGTAAATGGAACTGGAAGTGAGCTGATATCTTCTGTGGTAAATACTGAGCTGAAATACTCATTCAGGACCTCTGCCATTTGAAACCCCTCTGAAATTATGTTTCCCCTGTTGTTTTCCAGTGGTCCGACCTTATCTCGAACGTTCTGTTTACTCCTTACATAAGCATGGAAACTCTTGCTATAATTTTTGTATTACCTGCCAGTTTTTTTCAAAGGTTCTTTGAGATTTTCTAATTTCAGTTGTAGCTAGGTTAAGTGCCTCTTTGTAATTTGCATAGTCTTCATCCTTTCTGGTACGCCTATAAACCCTCCACATAGTTTGCTTAAACACTATTTTTCTAATAGCTTCTTTTGACAAGTGTTTCTTTCTAGACCGTTTTCATTGGTTTTTCAAGGGAAAAGAATTACCTTTTTTTTAATAGTTCCAAGTATAGCAACAATGAACGTAAAGTAATGCTGACTCTCGTTACGTCATTTAATGAACGTAAAGTAATGCTGACTCTCGTCAAGTCATTTAATTCTAACTTGCAGCTCGACGTCCGATTTGGTTCGTGGAATTTAATTCATGAGCCGCGACCCTTTCGTGTGATCAACGTCACTAAGGCAACCACTCTAACCACGATTACGGCGGGCTGTGTGTCACCAGTGATATTGACCCCGATAATAGCCACATTGTCTGATATCGTAGGGAGCCCTGCGCAAAGTGCGATTGATGGTATTCGCGATTGATATAGCAATAGCATCTGGCGATAGAAGAGAATCGTTGAAGTTGCCTGATAGTGTATATGGGACAACGAATATACGTCGATAGAACAGGGTATACATTCAGCTTCAAGTATTAACAATCATGAATAGGGATCTTATTTTCTTAAACTCGATAGCATTGTGGCAAATGACGTTGTCAGCTACATTTTTTCTGTGTAGGTGTCACAATCTTTGAAACCGATCAGAACTGACCCCAATTGAAATGTGAGCCTATTTTGGCAATGACGCAGATCGGTGTCCGCAGATTCTATAGACGAGACATCGGTATTACCAGTGCCATAGTCTAATATTGTCACGTCTAGCATGTTGAGAATGCAAACAAGGATGTCTCGATGGGCGTCACCACTTGTTTCGTAATACATTTGCGGTGACGAATCTCCAGCTAACCGGACCAACGATTTGTCGGGTAGAGAATTAATCAGCACGCACACACGCACACGCACACGCACACGCACACGCACACGCACACGCACACGCACACGCACACGCACACGCACACGCACACGCACACGCACACGCACACGCACACGCACACGCGCATGCACGCACGCACGCACGCACACAAACACACACACACACACACACACACACGCACGCACACACACACACGCACACACAAAGGTATATTCTTATATAGTGCTTTATCCAGTCCTTGGGACTGCTCAAATATTAAGAACTTTACACTTCACCCCCGGCAGACATGTTTACACTTCACCCCCGGCAGACATGTTTACACTTCACACCCAGGCAAACCTGTTTACACTTCACCCCTGGCAGACCTGTTTACACTTCACCCCTGGCAGACCTGTTTACACTTCACCCCTGGCAGACCTGTTTACACTTCACCCCTGGCAGATCTGTTTACACTTCACCCCTGGCAGACCTGTTTACACTTCACCCCTGGCAGACCTGTTTACACTTCACCCCTGGCAGACCTGTTTACACTTCACCCCTGGCAGATCTGTTTACACTTCACCCCTGGCAGACCTGTTTACACTTCACCCCTGGCAGACATGTTTACACTTCACCCCCGGCAGACATGTTTACACTTCACACCCTGGCAAACCTGTTTACACTTCACCCCTGGCAGACCTGTTTACACTTCACCCCTGGCAGACCTGTTTACACTTCACCCCTGGCAGACCTGTTTAAACTTCACCCCTGGCAGATCTGTTTACACTTCACCCCTGGCAGACCTGTTTACACTTCACCCCTGGCAGATCTGTTTACACTTCACCCCTGGCAGACCTGTTTACACTTCACCCCTGGCAGACCTGTTTACACTTCACCCCTGGCAGACCTGTTTACACTTCACCCCTGGCAGACCTGTTTACACTTCACCCCTGGCAGACCTGTTTACACTTCACCCTGGCAGACCTGTTTACACTTCACCCCTGGCAGACCTGTTTACACTTCACCCCTGGCAAACCTGTTTACACTTCACCCCTGGCAGACCTGTTTACACTTCACCCCTGGCAGACCTGTTTACACTTCACCCCTGGCAGACCTGTTTACACTTCACCCCTGGCAGACCTGTTTACACTTCACCCCTGGCAGATCTGTTTACACTTCACCCCTGGCAGACCTGTTTACACTTCACCCCTGGCAGACCTGTTCATTTCAACGCCAACTCTAGTTTTCAGCAACGCTGCATTTACTGCGCGAAGACTATTCGCCAGGTACTCATTTATACAGCTGAGTGAACTAAAGTTATATGGAGAAAACGAATTTGCCCAAGCTACGAAACGGCAGCAAAATGATTCGAACCCGGATCGTGTCGAGTGGGAGTCCAATGATCTAACCTGGACGCCAAGGCGCCCCACATGCACGCACGAGTCATCGTGCACACAGACAAGCAGACAAGCACGCACGCTCGCTCGGAATCACCACATTACAGCATTGCAATGACACGACGCACACCGTTTTGTGCAAGTGAGTTATTATGCAAGCGCTGCAATAGCAGGAGAGTTGTCGAGTCTGCCCGTCTGTTCTCCCTTGAAGTTCGATTGTGTCTCAGATTTTACGACACCTGATAGAGTTGTGTCTGCGTGACTTTAGCACCTGAACGACTGCTTTACGACATCACTGCAAGCGGCGGCCGTAGCATAAACAACGCAGTCGTGGGACACAACATTTTAGCGGAATGGTTCAAAGTAATTATACCTGCAATAAAGACGACAATTATTAGTGGCGTTGAATCGCCGAAAATGTGTAGTTACCGTGTCGTACATTCCCCGGATTACGGCGTGTGAACCGTCTACATCAACTAGCTTACGCAGAGATATTTAATTATTGTCAACGTGCAGTCCCCGGTGAGAACAGCGGCAAACATCCACCTGATGGAATAACGTCGCTATGCCTCTCCCGTTCCATTTGGCTGTCGGTGAAACGTTGGGTCTGGCAAAACCATGGTAACATGGAATTGGTGCAATAGTATTCATAACATTCTGTTAATCTGTAGTTGTGGTCTTAACGTTTGAGATGTTACATTCCACGTATTGATGTGGTAATTGCATTTATTATATCAATATTATTATTTATGATTACATTAATGTGTACGTAGCAGAAATTACCTTGTGACGGGTGCTGTAACAGGCAATAGGCTATTTTGATTTGACCATTTTGAAGAAGCTTATCAAATGTTTCAACTGTTTCGAGAGGAACGCAATGAAATAAATATGAAATGGGACATGGAAGAAAACAACAGACGAAGACACACAACACACAACAAACAACACACAACACACAGCACACAACACACACAGCACACAACACACAACACACAACACACAGCACACAACACACAACACACAACACACAACACACAACACACAACACACAGCACACAACACACAGCACACAGCACACAACACACAACACACAACACAAAACACAAAACACACAGCACACAACACACAACACACAACACACAGCACACAACACACAACACACAGCACACAACACACAACACACAACACACAACACACAACACACAGCACACAGCACACAGCACACAACACACAACACACAACACAAAACACAAAACACACAGCACACAACACACAACACACAACACACAACACACAGCACACAACACACAGCACACAGCACACAACACACAACACACAACACACAGCACACAGCACACAGCACACAGCACACAACACACAACACACAACACACAACACACAACACACACAGCACACAACACACAACACACAACACACAACACACAACACACACAGCACACAACACACAACACACAGCACACAACACACAACACACAGCACACAGCACACAACACACAACACACAGCACACAACACACAACACACAACACAACACACACAACACACAACACACAACACACACAGCACACAACACACAACACACAACACACAGCACACAACACACAACACACAACACACAGCACACAGCACACAGCACACAACACACAACACACAACACAAAACACAAAACACACAGCACACAACACACAACACACAACACACAGCACACAACACACAACACACAGCACACAACACACAACACACAACACACAACACACAACACACAGCACACAGCACACAACACACAGCACACAGCACACAACACACAACACACAGCACACAACACACAACACACAACACACAACACACACAACACACAACACACAGCACACAACACACAACACACAGCACACAGCACACAACACACAACACACAGCACACAACACACAACACACAACACACAACACAACACACACAACACACAACACACAACACACAACACACACAGCACACAACACACAACACACAACACACAGCACACAACACACAACACACAGCACACAACACACAACACACACAGCACACAACACACAACACACAGCACACAACACACAACACACAACACACAGCACACAACACACAACACACAGCACACAGCACACAACACACAACACACAGCACACAACACACAACACACAACACACAACACAACACACACAGCACACAACACACAACACACAACACTGCCAGTCACAAAATACAGGAAGTTATAATAAAGCTTATTTTGGCAATTCAATGTTTGCCATGGAATGTAAATAAATTCATTACAAGTACAAGGCACAACTTTTGAACGCCCTAAATAAGATACATATATTATTGGAGAGTTCATGGTAATTCCAAAAACGACTGTTAAGACAATAAAGAAGACGAAGGTAAATTTACGACTCGGACCTCCGCAAACAGCTAAAAAGAAAACATTAAACTAACATATCACTCGAAACTTCTAAAGATCACGTGAATAAAATTAGAAAACCAATAGAATTTTTTATTATCATAGCAGTATATTTCTGAGACATTTCCTGATGAATGAATGAATTATTTTGTGTTTGGCGCCGCTAATGATATCCAGTTTCATTCAATTAGCATTTGACTTGTTTGTGTGCGCCCGCCGTGGGCACAGACGGCGTACTGCGAGCAACAACACTAATATGCAAGTAGTCGCGAAGAGATATGGAAATGTTTCGCTAAGAGGTGAGAATGGAATAATAAGTATATTAAATCACAATAGGGTGGTTTAACGAATGTGCACGTAGATTAATCTAAACACGCGCAACGTCTGAAAGATGACACAATTATAAGTACACACGGCGGCGGTGTTCCGGGCCTTTGATTGTTCAGGTTCACACGACTTGAAAGATTTTTTATATTCTACAATTCTGCCAGTGTTGTCTCGAATCATATTGGTTACGTTCCGGCAAAATCAATTAAACCGATTTAAATTACCGGTATATTAACGGCTGTAACATTTCCGAAATGTTTGAAATTCACACAGTCCGTCTATCGGGCTGTAGCCAACTTTTTAGCAGAGTAACTCATCTAAATAAAATAAACTAGCATATTCGTTTATGAATTATGGCACTGATTTATTTATGACGATATGAAATCTACACTGCCACTCATATTAGAAAACTTGTTCTTATTACGATAGGGTCAAATAACTGTTTTTACAATTCCTGTTACGGAATCAGACGGCATGATTAAATACGTACCTTAGGTAAGTGACCGTTGTAATGTTAACGAGCTATTCCTATTACAGAATCCTATTTAGTTGACCAATAAGAATATTTCCAAAATGACAATATGTTCGTATAATCTCAATAACTATATAAATCGTGATATGTCTATTATATGGTCGTCGAATTAATCTAAACCCTCTGGTGGGTCGTTATGGAACTGCTCACGGGATCACCCGATATATACATATAAAACAATCACCCGCACAGCGACATTGAACTTACTCAGAAATTAATTATTGGCTATCCTGGTCATATATGCAATGCTCGGTTGAACGACACAGGAGTGTCCCAAGTTGACGGCAACATTGTGTCTAAATCTTTAAAGAAGGATAACTGTCACAAGCAAAGAATTAATCACATTAATTCATATGGTGATTACCTGTCAAGAAACAATTTTGGCATTCGTTCCGTTCGGCCGACTCACTCAACTTTCGTCAGCGGACTGATTTCACTGCGGGCGTGTCACGTGACCAAGGTCATGTGACACAAGCTGTCGATGGGCTTGTGGGAGTTCCTGGTCGACGTCTCGGTTCACAGCAGATTTCATTCGAAGGATATATTTTGCTTCCTTCCGTAATATTTCGATCGAATACCAAACGTTTCTTGATAGAAATGCCATAATTGCTAGTACAAGTCGTTTTCGGTTAAAACTTCTAAAATGTGTTTAATTATCTACAGTAGAAGAAATCTGGCAAAACGTGCCACGGCCGGAGACCGTGGAAGTTTGCGATGTTTAGTTCAACAACGTATCATTTGTATGTTTTTGAACATTCATTTTGTATAAATAATAGTTAGCTATTTTATCAATAAGGTTAACTACATAGTGTTCGTGTATTGGTTAACCATCATAAAAAATAGCAAAACATATCGTTAAGAGAAAACAAAACAATTAATATTAATTGGTTGTTTGGAGTTTGTGATCTGGTGCGTCATGTCTGTACATTTTTGTGCCTGTGACACGCAGAATATTCACTATAGGTGTGCTTGCATGCACATCCCACCAGCATGCACGTCCCGCCAGCATGCACGTCCCGCCAGCATGCACGTCCCGCCAGCATGCACGTCCCGCCAGCATGCCCTTCCCGCCAGCATGCACGTCCCGCCAGCATGCACGTCCCGCCAGCATGCACGTCCCGCCAGCATGCACGTCCCGCCAGCATGCACGTCCCGCCAGCATGCACGTCCCGCCAGCATGCACGTCCCGCCAGCATGCACGTCCCGCCAGCATGCCCGTCCCGCCAGCATGCACGTCCCGCCAGCGTGCACGTCCCGCCAGCGTGCACGTCCCGCCAGCGTGCACGTCCCGCCAGCGTGCACGTCCCGCCAGCGTACACGTCCCGCCAGCGTGCACGTCCCGCCAGCGTGCACGTCCCGCCAGCATGCACGTCCCGCCAGCATGCACGTTCCGCCAACATGCACGTCCCGCCAGCATGCACGTCCCGCCAGCATGCACGTCCCGCCAGCATGCACGTCCCGCCAGCATGCACGTTCCGGGCGTGGTTGAGGATGAACAGTTCGGGTAAACACAAGTGAAGTTGTACCCGTTGACATAAATACCCCAGGTTATCACACAGATAAACCGGTAATTTTACGAATGTTCACAAGTGGAAACATGGTTGAGTGGCCGTCAGGCATTATTGTGATAAGTTTATATCACGATTGAGATAATATCTTATCGATGACTCACCAAAATAGTTTTATATACTATAATGCAAAAATAAACTAATGACGAGTTTGCCGCACACAGCACCTCGGGTGGTATGTGTGGTTTACCTTGATGTACATTATGTATATTTACCTTGATGTACATTATGTGTGGTTTACCTTGATGTACATTATGTATATTTACCTTGATGTACATTATGTGTGGTTTACCTTGATGTACATTATGTGTGGTTTACCTTGATGTACATTATGTATATTTACCTTGATGTACATGATGTGTGGTTTACCTTGATGTACATTATGTGTGGTTTACCTTGATGTACGTTATGTATATTTACCTTGATGTACATTATGTGTGGTTTACCTTGATGTACATTATGTGTGGTTTACCTTGATGTACATTATGTATATTTACCTTGATGTACATTATGTGTGGTTTACCTTGATGTACATTATGCGTACCAGACATGACACCTAACGCAGAAGAACACGTTTGCTCCATTGACCTAAACAGAGTGGCGGTGAGGTAGGACATATATCAAGCAACAACGGATCAGGTGGAAACCATTACACGTGAATAACACATTAAACAGCGATAGAAGTAACTCGGTTCTACAGCAGTAGCTACTTCTGCGATGCCTCAGATGCATTGTACTGTTTGGTATTTCATTGTGCCATTTTTGTCGTTTTCCGATAATCAATACGAGTTGACTTCAAAAGTTGGAGCCGTAGGCACCGTCTCGATTGGTCTTGGTGGTGCTATTTGTGTGACTTAAAACGTTGTGGTCAGAATGCACTGAGCTGTGCTGGCGGGTCCGGAACGAACGACGCATATCGCACAAGTGTGGTACAATCTGGGAAAATAGGAAACATTCCACTGTTTTTAAACATGGTTACTTAATATATGGGATGCAGTAGCATTATTAGTAATCTCTCTCTCT
>OY759271.1:45971212-45978712 GCA_963662155.1 Lamellibrachia columna
CACTAATCTGTCTAGATCGTTTTGTAAATGTTGTTTATCACCATCAGTATTAACCTTTCTAAACAGTTTTGTGTCATCCGCAAATTTCAGTACATTACTTGTTATACTGTCGTCCAAGTCATTGATATAAATTAAGAATAATATAGGTCCTAATACTGATCCTTGAGGTACCCCACTCAAAACCGATTTCCAATTTGAAACTTCTCCATCTACTACAACTCGTTGTCTTCTGTCAGTCAGCCATTGTTCTATCCAGTCAGTTATGCTATCCCCGATACCATGGGCTTTTAATTTAAGTAGTAATCTTTGATGTGGCACTTTGTCAAAAGCTTTCTGAAAATCTAAGTAGATAATATCTACTGGCGATCCCACGTCTATCCACTTAGTGATTTCTTCCAAAAAACATAACATATTTGTTAAGCATGACCTCGCTTTAAGGAATCCATGTTGAGATGAATTTAATAATTTATGCTTAACGAGGAAGTCCACCATATGGTCTTTAATTAACCTTTCTAATACTTTACAAATCACTGACGTTAAACTCACTGGTCTGTAATTCTCTGACTTATTTCTCGAACCCTTTTTAAATAATGGTATGATGTTTGCTTCTTTCCATTCAAACGGAACAACTCCCTCTTTTAATGACAAGTTGAATACTCTTGCAAGTGGTATACTGATTTGTTCTACTGTTTCCATTAGTAATTTTGGAGGAATCCCATCCACTCCCGGTGATTTGTTATCCTTCATTGCCTTTATTTTCTTAGCTACCAATTCTGGAGTTACAACTAACGGACCTAAATAGTCAGATTTAGCCCCCTGAAATTTAGCATCAGCAACTGGTAATGAACTAATATCTTCTTTGGTAAACACTGAACTGAAGTAACCATTTAGGTCTTCCGCCATTAAAAACCCCTGTGATATTATATTTCCAGCACTGTCTTCTAGAGGTCCAACCTTGTCTTGTACGTTTTGTTTACTCCTGACATATGCATAAAAACTCTTGCTGTCATTTTTTATGTTACATGCTAGTTTTTGCTCATAGCTTCTTTTAGATTGTCTGATTTCAGTTGTAGCTGCATTAAGTGCCTCTTTGTATTTTGCATAGTCTTCGTCCTTTCTGGTACGCCTATAAACCCTCCACATAGTTTGTTTTAGCATTATTTTTCTAATAGCCTCTTTTGACAAGTGTTTCTTTCTACACCGTTTTCCTTGTTTTTGGAAGGGAACAAATTTATCGATGATACTCTCAATTTCATATTTTAGAATATTCCAACATTCAATTGCGGTCTTATTCATCAGCATGTTATTCCAATCTAGCTTTGCTAAGTATTTTCTCATATCTTTGTAGTTACCTTTGTGGAAGTTTCTCTTGTACGTTTTCTTATTTTTACTTTCTGATTTTACATTGATGTCAAAATGTATTTGATTATGGTCACTATTACCCAATGGTTCAAATATTTTTACATTGTCCACTAATTCTTTTTGTGATGACAAAACTATATCTAATACATTTTCTCCCCTGGTTGGTTCTAGTACGTGCTGAGTAAGAAAGCTATCCTGGATTAAAAATAGAAATTGTTGGTCCTCAAACCCTGTGCTCTCTAGAGAATTCCATTGTATGTGTCCATGGTTAAAATCTCCCATTATGATACATTCCCCTTTACTAACTTCCTTTATAGCGTTTTTTATTTTTGTGTTGTCCTCTTCGTTTATGTTTGGACTTCGGTAAACTAATCCAATAGTTAATTTTGAATTTCCTGAAACAATTTTGCACCAAACAGCTTCATCGCAATCTGCTTCCCTTTCTAGTTTTATTTCATAAGCCTGAATAGATTCTTTAACATATAAAATAACTCCCCCGCCCCTTCTTCCTATTCGATCTTTCCTAAACATTACATATCCTGTCAGTCCTAATTCAGCATCTGTTATATATGTTGGACCATGATTCAGTTATACCAATTATGTGAGGGTCAATATCTTCTACCATAATGTTTAATTCGTTTTTCTTATTTACTATGCTCCTTGCATTTAAACATACGCATCTATAACCTTTTTCAGTGATGTTTTTCGGATGATTTGATATTGGTTTATCTGTGCTAGTGGCCTCTTGTTCTGCTTGAGACACCTCTAGGTAACCCCCCTGCACTTCTAGTTTAAAGAATGTTTACTTCCAAAAATATTTGTCATTGTACCCAAGTCACTATCTACTGCTGCTGAAAGTTTGTCCGCGAATACTGCCGCCCCCTTTTCCACTTAAATGAAGCCCATCCTTCATGTACATATCAGCCCTCCCAACAAAACTTCCCCATAAATCCACAAATCCAACTTCCTCTTCCATACATAACTTCTGGACTAACATGTTAATTGCCATCCCCCCGACAATTTCGATATTTGTGACTCCTCCTGCCCATTACAGGTAAAATCCCTGACAGTATTACCTGCTCAACCCGCGTCTGTTTTAGTGTTCTGACCAACTGCCTATATTTCCTAACTATGGCAGTTGTACCCTCCCTCTCTACGTTATTTGTCCCTACGTGTACTAAAACAGATCCACCCTTTCCCGAGCCTACGATGTTTTTTACCCTCTCAGTTATCGCCTCTATTTTGGCTCCAGGCAAGCAGACCACCACATCATCTCCCTTGTTTAAGACTCTGTCGGTCTTCCTAACTATCGAATCCCCCACAAACACCCTCGCTCTCTTCCTCACCCCCTCTATCACTGCTGAAAGGAGTTGGCTGGAGAAACGAGAACCGGTGAAAGCATTCACCGGTTAACACCTACCTAAGTCGATAGGGGTAATTTGCTGTCTGAGGGGGACAGTGTTCGCCGTGTTAATACAAGCGACGAAGCGCTAAGATTCCTTTCAAATCACCCCTTGCACCGGCAGCGCGCAACGCCGCAATTGATTCTAATAGCTAAAGAAACGGCGGGCGGGCGGCGACGGAGCGCGTCGGCGATAGACAGCTGTGTTAAAGCAAACCGGTGATTAGTTCAAGCAGCGAGCACGTGAATAAATAACTCTACTTCAGAGGTTAAACTTTTACCCTACAGAAATCAATTTCGTCGTTGTCGATAAAGCGGCGGCCGCAAAGCATGACGGGAAGACAATTGCAGTTGACGGCGCAGTGGATCCGACTGCATACCGGCTGTGGCTAGTTCGTACCTCGGCACGGGAGATTTAGTGAATGACAGAACGAACGGACGACGGAAGGACGGAAGCGACACCTGCGTTGATTTCAGGCTTTCGACGAGATCACACGAAGTTTTTACACTTGTGTCGTGGGAATAACGGAAGACACGGACGTACATTAAAGGGGAAACTGTGAGGCGATGTGAGGGCGCTATGGTGTCATAGACGGTGACGTACGACGGCGGAAGTTGCCTGCGTTGTCCGGCTCATCTAGAGACTGCAGATAGTAGGAATGACGACATTCCTTAAAACAAATACGAGCGAGTTAACTCCGGTAGTTTGTAATTACACGAGAAGTCAACACTAGTAAAAACACATGTCGCGGACTTGAACGCGCAGGTTAAACTTGAGAAAACGACAGAACAGTTACTGCAGACGACCAACAAGGCGACATCATCAACAGAGTTACCGCGGCGTGATCGACGAGTGTAAACCGTTGACGCCCGCGCCGTTGTCGCCTTTACGAGCGCTTCAATAGAAACCCCGCAAACGACCGCGTGTCCCGGTCGAGGCGACACTATCGTCGTCGTCACCTCCGTCGCGGTCCACCCCCGTCGACTCCACTGGTCGGCCGAATCTCGAATCGCCATCCCGCCGACGACTGCGAACATCACAGAGCCTGTTCTCAGGCTTGTCGCTCGGGAACATGCCGGACGAACCGAGGATAGTACGTTTTTGCGGCGCGATATCAAAACAACGACAGGGAGATCTAACGGCACACTGGCATACGAACGTAACAGAAACGTGTCCGACCGTATGACAGTTGCCGCCCCGGAAACAACTGGAAATCAACGGCTCCGACGAAGGACATTCGTCAAAGCCGGCGCAGTCGCCGCTATAGACTGTCGGGGGCAAAAAGCGGTGTAGGAGGAAATCGCAGCGTCGCGTAATTGGCGGCGCTAGTGCACGATGGAATACCTGGCCCAATAGTAAATGTTTTACGGTTTTGACAACAACCTGCGAAGAGGGTGACTGCAACTGGGCGACATGGGTGGCGTCCACTGAGATCCCGACTCGGTGTTGGGTCGGCCTCAGAAATACTGTGTAGCTCGGTCATTTCGTCGGCGAGGTTTGACGGTGGTAGACGCGTGTGTTGGAATCGCGGCTCTGTGTGTTTGTGTGTGTGTGTGTGTCCTGCCCAGTGGTTGACAGGAGTCAACGTCGTCTCAGACTGCCACACCGCCTTACGTCGTGGATGATATTAAAATACACTGCATTCACATGGTTAGGCCGACATCGACGTTTCGTGGAAACAGAAGTGTTAAATTTCTGTCGTGCTTGCGACGGTGACCAAGTCATGGTCAATCGTTGACGATAGACAAGTGACCAGCGTAAGACAGACGGACACTCGTTAATGCAAGCAAGTTGATTTATTTAGTAACTTCAGCATATATATATATATCATCACACTTGCTCTGAATACTATTACGTCGCTCAAATAAGCGACTGCAATCTTCGCGGGCGAACACCGCCGGCAACTGTCGTATCGCCGTCAACAAAATCGTCAACACCTACATTTTGACAAACTCGCGAACTCGTCACGATTTGACGACGTCGCTCCGA
Organism: Lamellibrachia columna; assembly: GCA_963662155.1. Taxonomy (NCBI): domain Eukaryota; kingdom Metazoa; phylum Annelida; class Polychaeta; order Sabellida; family Siboglinidae; genus Lamellibrachia; species Lamellibrachia columna. The sequence goes on from OY759271.1 coordinate 45,975,967, forward strand.
CAAGGTTGGCGTCTGTCGCCAGCGTAGAGCGCGAACAACCCGCCCGCATACGAACGTGGAGTGGGGCTGCCAGCGATCGGCCGGCAGATAGGCGTGCTGCTACAATGCGTGTCTGGTACTTGCCAGCCACGCTGATAACACTGACCTTGCTTCAGGCGTCGACGGCCGGCAAGAAGTTCCGAATAAGAGGCATCAAGTGGTGGTAAGCGTTAATATTGCACTTTTCTTTCGCGTCCCGAAATCAAATACGATCGATGTCGTTTACAAGTTTGTCAGTCGAAGCACAAGTGTCCACAACGTGGATATCGATTTTTCTGCGATCGTGTGTGTTTGGTTGTTGGCCGAATTGCGTAGCGATAGCGTGACTTATAAAGAGGTTTCCCATAAAAACAATAGGCTAACTGCACAATGTCCGCACATCAACAAAAACAGCCACATTCCAATAAGAAAAGATAAACCCACAAGCGACGACGCATATTATATATTAATTGGTACGACACAAGTGTTGATTTTGTGAATTCATGCGTCATGTTTGTACATTTATGAGCCTACGACACGCAAACTTGTCCACGGAACGATTACGCCGTTAGCCTCATGTGGCGCAGCCACCTGTAACATGCTGCATTAAGACCACGTCAGTATTAGGCCTATATGTTTTTCCACAACGGCCACTGTTCGAGTATTTTTTGAAGCGATCAGATTGTTGAGTAGGAATGCAAGAGGAAGCTCGTTGGCACAGTTTGGCAGTTTTGATCCTATTGTTCTTGGTATGTAGTCGTTTACGATATATTTTATGTAGTCGTTTACGATATATTTTATGTAGTCGTTTACGATATATTTTATGTAGTCGTTTACGATATATTTTATTCCCGTTGCATTCGTTGATATCAAGGTGACTGGGTTGTTTTCTGTGAGATAGTGCGTCCATCCAAATATATGTATACGTTGACACTATTTTTGCATAGTTAGTTTGCTTACAAGAGGTAGACGGAATTGAATCGAAACGTTCACTTTATTGTAAAAATGTACGTTAAACAAGTATCATAGGTCATATGTATTTATTTAATTGATACGACTATCTCAATAATAATTGTATCGGAGCTTTACATTTATTAAATACATACGTTAAATAAACATCATAGAACATGTATTTAATTAATGTGACTATGTTAATAATAAGGAATTTAAGCAACAATAGCCATTCTTATTAATTATGAGTCCCTGTTGAGGGGTGGAGGGAGGGAGAGAGGGAAGGAGGGAAGGTTGTTGCTAGGAACCAGGGAGAGGCAGGACGAAAGCGATGTCGGCAGAAAGGGCAGTGCAAACCCGTACGAGGACCTACATTAATTGATTATGCAATACAACGTCGGGTTTACGTAAAAACCAATGTCGGCGACAAAGCCATCAACTCATCGTACAACCCCATAAGTCACCAATCAACACGTCAACTCATATGTCTATCGTTTCATCTGCTGTTCCAGTTTGTTATCACATTCCATCTGATGTTTCTAGTGTACGCATGTGTATGTCCAAAGAACAGTCAGGTTAACAAAACTGCGGACCTGCCTTTGACCCATATACAGTTACACACCAGTATGGTAGACACTAAGAAAAACAATTTAACGCACGTAGACACGAACATTTTGATGTAAAGGATAAATGAATCATATTTACAATAAAGTTATTTTGGCGTATATAAAAACTGTCTGTACATATGTTAATTCTTTTGGGATTGCTCAAGGTGACCCTGATGTTGTTCACTGCAAGAAATAAAGGCATGTGTTTGTATTTAATGCGTATAGCTAGAACATTTACATATGAATGAACAAACATGGTTGATACAAGAGCAAACATGCTTGATGCATTTACACATAGCTACATGCTATATGTAATTGTAAATGCTTCAAACATGATATAGACAGATAAAGCATGGAAAACAGACGAGGGTGGCAGAAGGAGAAGAGGAATACCGAAATTAAGATACAGGGGCATTTTCAAGAGAGATATAAAAAGTGCAGGGGTGAACAGCCGAGAGTGAGAGAGAATGGTCGAAGGTCGCGATGGATGGAGATGACTCGTCGACAGGGCGGAACAGACGAAGTGCCTCGGCCCCACCCAGGACTACGGGGAAGAGGAAGGAGTGCCGCGTCAGACGGACATGCCAGGATAACACGAAGGGATAACACGAAGGGATAACACGAAGGGATAACACGAAGATGTGGAACACTTGGGATGATCGCTGCCTACATCGAATGTGAAGACCTTCTTCAATAACCACATATAGGACCCGTACCCCTGCCGTGACCATCGTCGGTGACACTAAACACCAACCACCTGCTCTAAGCCAACGTTTGACTGCTTGAAGCACCATCACTTGACACTTGAGCATCGGTGCTTTTGATCGCCCTCCTTCACGGCTTGTTCCAGCGGCCACCTGTCAACGGTAGCCGCCCGTCCTCTCTGCTCTCGCCCGCTGCCCCGCGGCACGCTGCCAACGTCGGCAGACCGCGTAACGGGCAACGTCGTGTAAATCAGCGCTTTGTGCGGCGAGCACCCATCCGATTGAAGTCGGCCGACTCCGGCAATCACCTTCGTTGTAAAGGCGGGACAGCGTTCATGATGAGGCTCACTAACCCCCTACTAATCATCTCCTCCAACAACTGCGACGTCTGTAATTTTTGCGACGCCGCCGCTTGACCTCAAATCTACCAAGCGGTGTTTGCGCGAGGCGATTGTTTGCCGTGTC
>OY759271.1:45983712-45986212 GCA_963662155.1 Lamellibrachia columna
TTTGTCGTGGCAATGAGATCGGGTTGGATACGTAATGGGGCACACACAACTTCACAGCACCAACTTATATGATATAATTGTTTTGGAATTAATATGATATTACCTTCGTCATTTAGACTCTATATCAATATGATAATCATCGCCGCATGGTCCTTTTTGAATTATATCGTCCACTGCCAGAATAAACTCTCCCGACGAAATCATCCTCAGTGCTAACTGTACTTTGGACATAGATTGCTAGATAGAATGACACCACTAGTATCGGTTTTAAAGACATTGTGTTGTGCATTGTAAAATCGTGTAAACAGGTTGAAGTAATACTTTGGTCAGACGTTCACAACACCGTCAGTAACGTTTTCCACCATCTACCATCTAATGTCCACCTACCAATGCATTCTGTAGGACATCTCCAGGTGCCTAGCGCGTCAGCAACATGACATACCTTATGCAATTGTTATGTTGCAGCAGACCGTGCATATAGTTCATATGCTGGACGATATATAAAATATGTGCTGCAATACATAGTTTTGTATGAGATGTTGTACTTTCTTCCATTCAAAGGTTGGGATTCGTGTCGTGTCCCTGTTGTCCGTTTTCCGTTATTCTTTCTGAAAATTGTCCACACTTTAATGTCATCTTGAATCGTCTTTGTCGCCTCCATTCAATCGATACTTCGCCGTTGTTGTTGTTGTTGTTGTTGTTGTTGTTGTTGTTGTTGTTGTTGTTGTACTTGTTGTGTTGTTGTTATAATAGATTAGTTTTGTACGAATGTACGAAGATGGCACCGTCGCCTTTCCAACATATAATGCAACACGGTGACGTATCGTCTCTGTGATTGTAGATAAAATAGGTCAAATATAGGTGAAATAGGGTGTAATTTCGGATACTTTCAGCTATAAAGTGTAATAATATAGCTAACATTGTACAGAACATACAAACAATTACACATTTATTACAACTTCAGTGTCGGTCGTGTTACCTTTGACAACACTAACCGTCTACTACTGGATATTTATGTTTGGCCATATATCATGAGACGTCAAACCGACCAAGTGAAGTGGCTGTTAATCTGAATAAGCACAAGATAAAGAAGAATGAATGTCACAATTAGCATTATCCAGGCAAAGACCTCCACTTCCGGTTGTGTGGCGTCAAATAAAAATTCATTTTATTTCGACAGTTACAAAAGTTAAGCTGACACGCTCGGTGTTTCCCTCGATGTCGCAACGAGTTTGTATATGACATAACTTGGGGACCCACAAAACATCCAAGCAACACCACCGTGTAATATGCCGTTACACGACGATTTTCATAGAGAATACAGTAGACAATCAATGTGTTTTCTAGTCATATTTCTTAATTTGTATGTTAACCCTCAAGGTAGCAGGCTAGCTATTATAACACGCCTCAATCTCGTGATATTTTACTATTCCATAATTGATTAGTGGGAACTATTACGACTATTTGAGTTTCACTCATTTGTCAGCGTTGAGAATCTTACGTTGGTTTTGGCGCCGTGACTGTTTCGCACCTCAGCGGGACTCACGTGAAAGACGTTTTAAGTACGTACTTCAGAAGAGTGCACACGAACTGTGTCCGCTGTTGCGTGGCCGACTCCAGACTGTTTCGCACCTCAGCGGGACTCACGTGAAAGACGTTTTAAGTACGTACTTCAGAAGAGTGCACACGAACTGTGTCCGCTGTTGTGTGGCCGGCTCCAGACGATTTATTCGGAAGCAACCGGTATAAAACGATTACAGCTGCCTTCATATAAATGTACTAAAATGAATAGTCGCACTAATTCTAACACAGACTAAAACAGGTCATACAATAGATACAGAAGAATCGTTACCGAACAATTATAAATGGATATACAGAAAGAGAACACACTAACTTATTGCAATCAGGGCGATGCAATTTAATTAATCAAGGGAACATTATTTGGGACTGAGTCTCACGTACGAATTACGACACGCTGTTTGTGTTAACGTTTTTGCAGACACTCATACACATATTAACACACTGAAGAACTAAACAAAACCCATTAGCGCCATGCAAAAATAACCTAAACTGTATTATTTTAAGAAGCATATTGATCCGCTAGAACGAATACAGACGAGAGCTTGAGTTTAACAGGAGATCAAGTTTAAGTTTTTAAGATATTGAATGGGTATGAAAATGTTGATAGAAATACGTTTTACTTACTTAAGAAAGATAACCGAAATGGAGGACACAAAGTGAGGTTAGTGAAGGATCAGTGTAAATTACGTATCAGAAAGTACTCATTCTCAGAGAAGAGGACAGGAGGACAATCAATTAATGGAAATTTTGTTACAGATTTTGTAACTGCTAGCAGCGAGAATACGTTAAAAAAAATTGACTAATATCTGATAAGGGCGGGTTACACATAAATGAAACATTTTGAACTTTCGATAAGCCAGTGGCTTCCTTGTCCACTTGCCATGTGGGTATTTCGCCTTGTTAAATCTTTTTAAATCAT
>OY759271.1:45991212-46003712 GCA_963662155.1 Lamellibrachia columna
AAATATTTTCTTATATGTGCAGCTAGATATCAGTGCGCGCATCAAAGGTTGTCGATACTTCCAGTGATCTGATGATCTGATAAGGCTCCGCGTGACGATGCCCTGTACCTGCAGAGGTAGATCCCTTCGATATGGTTGGGGCAGTATGAGTGAGGCACATGACGTGAAACATTGTATATGGCTGACACACGCACTGACCCACGCACTGACCACGCACTGACCCACGCACTTATCCATGCCCTGACACACGCAATATATATATATATATATATATATATATATATATATATATATATATATATATATATATATATATATATATATATATATATATATATATATATATGTATATATATATATATATATATATATGTATATGTATATATATATATATATGTATATATATATATATATATATATATATATATATATATATATATATATATATATATATATATATATATATATATATATTGCGTGATATATATATATATATATATATATATATATATATATTAGTGCCCTGCGCGGGCCTAGAATTTGATCCCAAGCCCAGCCCGCAATTAGCAGTTAGAGTCCAGGCCCGGCCCAGGCCCGCAATAATTTTATGCCCCATCCCATATATATATATATATATATATATATATATATATATATATATATATATATATATATATATATTTATATATATATATATATATATATATATATATATATATATATATATATATATATATATATATATATATATATATATATATATATATATATATATATATATATATATATATATATATATATATATATATATATATATATATATATATATATATATATATATATAACCGCGGCCCGCTAGCCCGTGGCCCGCTAAGTTTAGAGAAGATAAACCTATAATCTTATAACAAAGACGAAAAACAAATAAACTGTAAAACAGACTTATTGTTTTATTAAATAAAAAACATATATATGTATATATATATATATATATATATATATATATATATATATATATATATATATATATATATATATATATATATATATATATATATATATATATATATATATATATATATATATATATATATATATATATATATATATATATATATATATATATATATATATATATATATATATATATATATATATATATATATATATATATATATATATATATATATATATATATATATAATTTATATTATACATATGGGATGGGACATAATATCCTTAGCTCTTAGTGGAGTACTACTCTTATGCTGAAGGTCCAAAGTGTACTGGATGAGTTATAAAATTCCAGCACCACCAACTTCTTCAAACTTACGAATATCCTGAAGAAAAATATAAAAAACTTCTTAGTGTCATTACTATTAAATATGATAACATTTGTTATATTTGGCTTTAGTGTATTGGCTTATGTTTAGTGTAGGAGATTTGTTTATCTAACCCTGACTTAACCCATATGCAAGCCATAACCCCAATTTATATTGTTAATTGAATTAGCTCAACTAAGTTAACATAATTTAACATGATATTTCAATTAAATATCACCCACTGGCACTGACACCCAGTGGTATTTCCAGCAGGCCTGCAGTCACTAGCCTGAGACAGACAGGTTCAGACAAGCGTGAATGAATTAGGACTGGGGAGAAATACCAATTACTAACTGGGTTGGGTACTGGGTAGTGGGCTAGTGGCCTAGCGGTCAGTTGGCAGGTCATTCAGGTGGGCAATGTTTGGAGGGAAGACCTAGACAATAGAATGTCCACTGGTAGGGTCAAAGGGTGATAAGTTGATGGTTAATCATGGCTTGATTGCCTCTGCAAATATTTCTAAAGTAAACATTTGGGGCTGGCTACTTCCAGCCAAGTGAACTTATGGGGCCATTAGATTCCATACAAGGTCTCAAATAATACTAAAGAAATAATTTTAAGCATTCATTAACCGAAATTACAATTTATAATCAGTTTTTATAAAAATAAAGTAATAATCGGTGTTTTTTATGAATATTTTTATTATGTCCAGGCCCAGCCCAGGCCCGGCCCGGCCCGCTCACACTAGGCCCAGGCCCGGCCCAAGCCCGATGTGTTTAAATTGTTTTCAGCCCAGGCCCGGTCCGGGCCCGCATTATGTAGGCCCAGTCCCGGTCCGGCCCGCGAAATTATGTAGAGGCCGGGACCAAAAGCCCGGCCCGCGCAGGGCACTAATATATATATATATATATATATATATATATATATATATATATATATATATATATATATATATATATATATATATATATATATATATATATATATATATATATATATATATATATATATATATATATATATATATATATATATATATTTATATATATATTAGCCACATTAGTCACATTAGCCAACGCACGATTGCGACACGATTGCGACACGATTGCGACACGATTGCGACACGATTGCGACATAGGCAGAACTTACAATTGACGTACACTTAGCGGAACGTAAATGGTTCTTAAATGTATCACAATTATTCGTGAAAATGTACATTTTCCCTGTATGACTGTTCATTACACGTCTTCTCACCTTTGGATAAACTCAGCATCGGCGGGTAACTGCATCGTTGTAAATAAGTGTTCCGGGATTGTGAAATAACGCAGAGTGCAATTCAACCACGGATGTATTGCAATGTATGGTAATGTATAGCAATGTACAACAATGTATAGCAATGTATGGCAATGTATAGCAATGTATGGCATTATGACAACCGATATTGAACTCGGTTGGCATAGGTCTTATAACAAACAAAGGAGCAATGTTCACGTATGTCACGAACTGACTTTACTTAGGCCCGTTGACTCGCTGGGAACTTGAGCCGTCGACAAAGTTCTCCAGTGTTGAGGTCTGTGCCGTTGTTGTTATCTCATTCCAAGTGTAACCCAACTTCTTCAGTTATGTTTCCACATCGCGCCACCAGGTGTTCATGGTCCGTCCTCGTGTTCTCCTCCCTTGGGGGTTCCACGTTGTTATTTATCTGGTGATAAAGAGTTTGGGGGGGTGTAGTACTTGACCAATCCACCTCCAATTTGCCCTTTTTAATTATTTCCCCATTTTCTATGCTTGCATATTATTGTTTGACTGTAATGAAATGTAAGTGTCCAATATAGCCATGTTATCCCCAGCACTGGTTGCTAACGCGAGAGAGTTTTCTGTTCCGGCTCCAGTAAAAGATACAACTCGTAGAAACTTTGTCCTCATTGGCTCCGGTGTCTCGCCGATCCTAGCGTCACTGCACATGACATAAACCACCGGTTTTTGAAATGCATGTTTTGTTTTCACACTTTCATTGCGTTTACTTCGTGTTGTCGTTGTCGTTGTCGTTGTCGTTGTCGTTGTCGTTGTCGTTGTCGTTGTCGTTGTCGTTGTCGTTGTCGTTGTCGTTGTCGTTGTCGTTGTCGTTGTCGTTGTCGTTGTCGTTGTCGTTGTCGTTGTCGTTGTCGTTGTCGTTGCTGTCGTTGCGTCATGTGACCTTGCGCATACTTTTATACGCGTCACTTCCGTTGTGTTTCCGGTCTTGCGTAATGTGAGCTTTGTTGGAATGACATGTAATAACAATAGTGATTATGAAACCATATTCATTATTTTGGATTATGTTATATTAATTGGTACTGAACTCGTACAAGTGTTTATTGTGTAGAGGAACGCACTATGCGTAAGATTCCATAGTTAATTGCTATAGGAAATGTTGTAATAGTCGTTGTTGCTGATGTTGTTTTGTAAAGCCCCTCAGAGTGCAGTAAATATGTACACTGTTCTTATATAACTTAGATACTGTGGTATTATGTGGTATTCTGTGGTATTTTGGAAGGTAGTTCAATTTTGACGGATTGATTTATTTTGTAACTACTGCAGCAGCACTGCAACAACACCTGCAAACCATCAGGAGTTAACTACACCGAAATATTAATTATTTACGATTCTTCTACATAATAAGATGTTATTAGAACATCTTTCAGAAATCCATCTAATATATGCATACTTATTCCATGCGTGTTTTGCACATACTTTCTTGAAATTAATTAAAACGCAATATTTGCCGCATTTGTTTGATCATTTTTGGTAATTTTAGACATCCTTTTTGCAATCGATAAATCAGCAGAATGGAAATGCAAATTTGCAGCCCCCACATTAGCTATTTTTACCTTGCCTAGCGGAAGTATCTGGTCGATAAACTGCGTTGTACTAATTATTCACTTTTGGGTTGCATCTCTTTTTACGAATAACACTTTTTTTGTGAATCAAGTTGTGGCATGCTGAGTACCTAAAAGAAAAAAGCGTCAGTCACGTGGTCCATTTGAAATTCAAATATATTTGTTCTACACGGACGAAAAATAATATAATCGTTGTTAGAGTGTTAGAATCGAATACTATCTAAATCATGCCAACAGTTGTGCATAGACCTGCGGTAAGTCGAAGTGGAACTTTAATAATTCGTTGTATGGCAATATTCCGATACAATGCGTTGGTGTAATTAACTACCATTGTGGTTTTCGGTATACCTGCTTAACCTACTTTTCATTCATTCATTTATCTCAATGAATGTAAATAGTTTCTTTAGTGCAATATGTGCTTTAAAAAACGAGGGCTTGGCCAGGTGTAGAAGCAGAAGTGATGTCATTCGGTCATGCTTATCTCTAGTTTTGTGCGGGCATACGCACTACATAATTAGCAATCTGTAATGTTTCATTTTTTTACTTGATAAAAAAAACATGTCTAACGTGGGTAGCAGCAAGTTGGTTCACCACATGCAAGTGCTATATAAAGTTGTGTAGCGTGCCTACTATTTCAGCTTTTTGTCGCCATCTTGTCAGGCCAGTCATCCACGAACAGTTCATACTGCTTGTGACATCTCTCTTTGTGTCTCGAACCGTTTCGTTCACTCGAGCGTCAACGATGTCATTTCGGTGTCCAACACCGATGCATCTTTACTACGTTCTGATAGTTAGTTGTTCATTCCTTCTAACGCATCATACAACGTTTTGCCTCGGTGGCTAAGTCTGACCCGTTGGACGACTTTCGGTTGTTCGTGGTGACCTAGATTGCACCCTTGTCTTTCATGCGTTTTGATGAGTTGTTTGTGGTTCGGAGTTATTCAAGTCAGTTGTTAATTTTGACCTAGACTTAATTCAACTTCATGCCATGAATAAAAACGTTCCTCCATTTCCTACAAAATAGTCGCGTGTCTGCTCGCCGACTTCGCCAATGTGATGAAGATGGCTTGCAAAGAATATGCCTTTCGTGAATTCTACAGGCCATTGACACAATGTGGTGAAAATGACTTGCAGTGAATATGCCTTCGTGAATTCTACTGGGCGTTGACAAAAACCAGGAAGCCCAACGCATACTCTAGCTCATGTATGATTATTGGAACGTAGGCATCTCTTGTTTTATTTACCAACTGGCGTCAGAATTTACATATGTCTTTTATATTAAGGAAATACCCTTTCGACGTGTGCAAAGCGCTGTTAGCTATTAGCTACAGTTAAGTTACGTATCTACACACGACAAAAGGAGAACCTCTCAAAGGGTATCTGATAAATCCAACTGAGATTCCCACTGAGACTTCCACTGAGATTCCCACTGAGACTTCCAAAGAGATTCCCACCGAGACTATATAGGTCACAGACTAATCTATAACCTATACACATCAGCACAAATATTTTATAAACTAATACGTGACAGTCATCATGAGAATGTTACCAACACCAGACTGCCAGCAGATTACTCCAATACGTCAACTTTATCCTGTCTAGAATAAACAATTGTAAGCGGAAAACATGTAATGTAGCGAACGTACAAAATGGTTCTGACATCATCACTTATTTGTTATGTAGACGTAGGCAAGGAGAGAGAATAACTTACATTGTAACCCTTGGTAAAGTCACCAACTGTGTTTCTGTCATACTGCGGAGACAAACTGTGAGACGATGACAGATAACCCTGGTTCTCGACAAATCTTTGTCGTTTGTCGTCAATGCGAACGCACGGTGTGTACACTGTTGACAACAAACATGTCTGCTCGTGACAGCCAACATTAAACAGTCTCGACATTCAGCACTAGCCACGCCGGCATACAAACGGTTCGTGACTTGCAGCACTTGAGTTTATCTCTGTCAGTCTCTCTGCCTGTCTGTCTGACGGCCTGTCTGCTTTTCTGCCTGTCTGTCTGTCTCTGCTTTTCTGACTGTGGACTCTGACTGTGTGTGCCTCTCGTCTCACTCACTCACTCACTCACTCACTCACTCACTCACTCACTCACTCACTCACTCACTCACTCACTCACTCACTCACTCACTCACTCACTCACTCACTCACTCACTCACTCAGTCCCTCCCTCCCACCCACCCTCCCTCCCTCCCTCCCTCCCTCCCTCCCTCCCTCCCTCCCTCCCTCCCTCCCTCCCTCCCTCCCTCCCTCCCTCACCCACCCACCCACCCACCCACTCACTCACTCACTCACTCACTCACTCACTCCCTCCCTCCCTCACTCACTCACTCACTCACTCACTCACTCACTCACTCAGTCCCTCCCTCCCTCCCTCCCTCCCTCCCTCCCACCCTCCCTCCCTCCCTCCCTCCCTCACTCACTCACTCACTCACTCACTCACTCACTCACTCACTCACTCACTCGCTATCTCGCTCGCTCGAACGCCCACCCACCCATCCACCCACCCACCCACGTTCGTGTTCTACATACGGCTATGAATGTCAACATTCTTGTTCTCACATTAAATTAAATTTTAACATTAAACGTTTAAAGACACCCTTTTAATGGCTCTATTCGAATACTGTGAATTCGGCAGTCTTGTTTGACCTGTTTTCTAGTTTCTCGTGTTGTGTTTGGAACCCAGTCTGCATGTTTTAACATGGTCTAATTCTGGTGGATGCGAACTTGAATAAAGTAAAACCGTCGTAAGTCCACCGGCCAGAGCAACGAGACAGCCAGTGTACCTCTAACGGAGTCGGTGTACCTGTAATAGAATACTAGATAAAAACGTTAATGGCGCTGTGTTCGCTTTTAAAAAAGCAGACAACACAGGACAACATCCCAGACATATTTTACCGGAGGTGTGAGTACCACGTGACAGCCCTTTGACCGCTGCGCCGACGTCAATCGATTCTCCGATTTTCATCATGCACTGAATTCCAGCCGGCGCGAGACAGCGCGAGACAGCGCGCATCGTCGCGACACCTGTTGTTTCTTCGAAGTAACTTATCAAGGGACGGAGTGCGCCAGGCTCGGCGCCACATGCTGCGTCGTAAATCTTCGCTTCCAAATTGACTTCATCTTCAGCGTCGAACAGCTGTTGGTTTTCACACCTTGCGCGTCGTGGCGTGATGGATCGGGACAACTCGCAGGGCGGGTGACAGAGTTGTGTGACACCGTACCGGTATAAATCGCGCCTGTCCACTTGGCCGGTTGATGGTTGGAGGCAGAGGACCACAATGGAAGTATTAGTCCCGCAGGTGGGATATTTACCCAACGGATCCGGCGTCCCTCGTCCGTCGTCGGCCAACTAACGGAAAGCCTCTCTGTCTCGCCCAACACAAGCACGGTAGTTGTTTACAAATTGCCGATGTAACACCTTTGCGCTTTGCACAAAGAACTCGTGATTTATGAATATACACGGAGCCGCGTATTTCGCCGCCTTCTTCTTTCTGACAAGTTATATTTAATGTTGTTTTTTTGCATTGTTCGACACGTTATTTTAAATTAAATGACACGTTTTGTAAAAATAATAATCTTTGAATATGTCACATTGAAATATCGCGTGCGAACACACTGCACGCGATAATAATGCAATACACGCAATTTAAACTACCCAGTGAGTCATCGGTTAATTACAGTAATCAATATACTGTGCTGTATCTTTTATGTTGTCCATGCAGGCAATCGTTAGTGACAACACCTCGTTTATTAAACAAGCTAAAAAGTAATTGGTACGAGCTAGCATGAGGCTAATCGACGTATATTATAGATTTGTCGTGGTTCACAATTTGCATAACTATCTTCACAACAACTTAATTACATAATTTGTACCAAAATACACAAAATCCACCAATACAGGCCTCGAATGCATAATGATACTGTGATGTGACACAGCCGTGTGACAGACGAGCAACAAGTGCTAAAGGCGTTGCGTGAGAAACCTATAGGCATTGTGCATCTACTGTAATACCAATCATTGTGTATCTACTGTAATACCAATCATTGTGTATCTACTGTAATACCAATCATTGTGCATCTACTGTAATACCAATCATTGTGTATCTACTGTAATACCAATCATTGTGCATCTACTGTAATACCAATCATTGTGCATCTACTGTAATACCAATCATTGTGTATCTACTGTAATACCAATCATTGTGCATCTACTGTAATAACAATCATTGTGCATCTACTGTAATACCAATCATTGTGCATCTACTGTAATACCAATTATTGTGTATCTACTGTAATACCAATCATTGTGTATCTACTGTAATACCAATCATTGTGTATCTACTGTAATACCGATCATCGTGCATCTACAGTAATACCGATCATTGTGTATCTACTGTAATACCGATCATCGTGCATCTACTGTAATACCGATCATCGTGCATCTACTGTAATACCGATCATTGTATAATCTACTGTAATACCAATCATTGTGCATCTACTGTAATACCGATCATTGTGTATCTACTGTAATACCGATCATTGTATATATACTGTAATACCGATCATTGTGTATCTACTGTAATACCGATCATCGTGCATCTACTGTAATACCGATCATCGTGCATCTACTGTAATACCGATCATCGTGCATCTACTGTAATACCAATCATTGTGTATCTACTGTAATACCGATCATCGTGCATCTGCTGTAATACCAATCATTGTGTATCTACTGTAATACCGATCATCGTGCATCTACTGTAATACCATCATTGTGCATCTACTGTAATACCGATCATTGTGCATCTACTGTAATACCGATCATCGTGCATCTACTGTAATACCAATCATTGTGTATCTACTGTAATACCGATCATCGTGCATCTACTGTAATACCAATCATTGTGTATCTACTGTAATACCGATCATCGTGCATCTACTGTAATACCAATCATTGTGTATCTACTGTAATACCGATCATCGTGCATCTACTGTAATACCGATCATCGTGCATCTACTGTAATACCAATCATTGTGTATCTACTGTAATACGATCATCGTGCATCTACTGTAATACCAATCATTGTGTATCTACTGTAATACCGATCATCGTGCATCTACTGTAATACCAATCATTGTATATCTACTGTAATACCGATCATCGTGCATCTACTGTAATACCAATCATTGTTACTGTGTTAGCGCGGGTCGCTCGGTAACAACGAACACCATATATTCTAAGGTTGTTGACGTTGCTGTTGTTGTTGGTGTTGTTGACGTTGTTGACGTTGTTAACGTTGTTAACGTTGTTGACGTTGTTGGCGGTGTTGACGTTGTTGACGTTGTTGGCGGTGTTGACGTTGTTGTTGTTTCACTAAAACAAGTTGTATTCACTAAACAAGTTTTCATAAAGAACAATGTATGTCCGCTGGTTTTCTCGATCAAGACACACTAAGTAGATTTCAATGTTTTATTATTTTCCACACCACACCAGTGTTTTTCGTCAAATGATTCGCAATGGGTTTTGAACACGCGAAACAACTCGCGTCTATACATCAAGTCAACTATATTTCCGGGTATTCTTTTTCACTTCCCATCATCCGCTCTACATCAGGTCCTCTTGTTTCCAGGTTGCCGGGAGACGGCGTTCATCTACGCGCTGACGAGCGCTGCCCTCGTGCACACTATAGCGCGTGCGTGCAGCGAGGGCAGCATCTACACGTGCACGTGCGGACGTCGCACGCGCCGGCGCACGGCGGGCGACCGCGACTGGGAGTGGGGTGGCTGCAGCGACAACGCCGACTTCGGGCACCGGTTCTCGCGCAACTTCATCGACACTGTCGAGAAGGGACGAGACTTGCGCTACACGATGAACCTTCACAACAACGAGGCCGGGAGACTGGTGAGTCGCCAGGTAACCATTTCACGTGTCTCCGTGTCTTTATTCTCGGTCAACTCTCTGGTAAGAGTCTTTCAAAATCATTGGGTTTTCATTGCGTTTCTCGTCATTGTTAGTTTTACTGCAGTCGTCCTGCGTTTACAAAATAAAGTATGCCTGTTACAAAAACATCCACTTTACTATGTGTCCTAATGTTTCAGAATATACTATTACATCACATTTAACTGTTTTTTGTTGTCTGTTTCCCGTTGTAAAACAATTATACAAGCTGGGAATTAAGCTTTTATACGTGCAATCAAATACGCAGAGGAATACATGTAATTATCATATCTTGTTAGGGAAGAAAAGAAAATACATACGACGACAATTTTACAGTATTTAAAATAAGTATTACTACCATAATAATGTTTCATCTTTACCAAGTAAATGCACGACAAATATATTCCGTTTGTGGATGACCCTGGAAAGAGATAAGTTATCCCAGTGGATAGCAGCATACTTAAAAATGCAGCTTTGGTGTTGATGTGTGGCTTCGATAAATGTGTGGCTTCGATAAATGTATAAAAAAAAATAAGTTTATTATGGACATTATCGGGCAATTGTGGTCAATATTTCATTAGACAAAAGTTTTTGTACGATAGAGGTGATCATATATGTTGTTGATTTGGCGTTACAGCAAAATGGTCACTCGTGATTGAGAATGACGTTTCACTGAACAAATCTGGCCTGTCAGCTTAAAGGTCCCTACTCAATTAGGTTTTTTCGCTAGTGTCGTTTCAAATTCATTTTGCGAAAAATCAAACCTACCTAGTATCCACTGCAACATGCTAGCTTGTTTATGATACTTTTTATGTAGTTTTTGCGAAATCATCAGACAAAATTATTTAATGTTTTATCAAACAATAGTTTAAGTGAAAATGGAAACGCTTAGTGGAATTTCGAAACTTTGTCATGTGATCGGCGATCATGCCCAAGATCGGCATTGACCGCACAGTGTTTACCATTTTGGATATCCACTATGCTTACGATGAATTGAACAAAGATATGCGTTTTTTATTAAATCGACTGCGGATGTTACTTCGCCTATTCACACACTTCATATTTGGACATCAATGAACCGGATTCGCTATAGGCTAAATCAGTTGATGATGGAGCTTTAAGCGTTGAAGTTGTTGCCAGCAACAACCACACTCAACTCATTGTGTGATGCCAAGTATGAGAGTCTATCTAAGAAGAGCAACAACAACAACAACAACATGCTAGTTGGTCTAAAGGTACAGAAATGGAATGTTTCGGTCCGATTATCATATTTACATTGTCGATAGTCAAAAACAGATAGCGGGGAATTTTTTTTTTTATTAAACCACATTTCGGCAGTCAGTGGTTTATCGTAATATGAATTATACTACATAACACGATTGTACGATGCACAACTATCAAACGTTGCATCTCTGCGTCGTTGATCGTTACCCTCGAGAACGTCCCGCAACCTATAACCAGGTGAATATAGACAACCAGATGACAAACATACTTGTCCACTCTCTCACTCCGCCCAAGACTCGAACCAATGACATATATCTTGTGAACAAGCGCTGCGTGTCCTCATGCGTCCCCCCATTACCAGACAACCACATTTTCCTTCAACCATATTGAACCTTTGTATACAAGGTACATTATGACACATTAGCCCATATCTATTTGGCGGACCCCTCAGTGGATTGTACGTATCTTTCCCTTCCACAATACGACATATATAAAGCAAAACAACACCAACCCATGTCTACTTTAAGCGACGACAATCCTCCTGGTATCACTTGGCGAATAGTACTTTCAAAAGAGTCTTCTCAGTATCACCAAACCGAGGAGAAAAACGCACTGAAGACTATATTGTTGACCCATGGTCTCTCTCTTAATTGTGTAATACAAGAGGCGTGTACCGAGGGCGCGGCCATTCGATCGCGTTCATCCCGTGTGAGTTTTACGCATAGCGGTGTAGTAAACAAGATATTATCTGCCAAAGTCAATCACCGACAGCGTTGCAGAGATAACAGCGTAGCGTCACACGTGAACACCGTCACGCATGAATTGACACATAAAACACAATATTTTTGTAAAAGCCATTCACAAATCAACGTATCTGATTTATTTTGAGTGCCCAGGTTCAAATTCACATGTGAACTACAAGCATGAGGTTAAGAACGCCGGTGTGAGATGGCGCAATATGCGTGGGCAGACGTTGTGAAATATTTCAGTTGATATTTTTAACTCGTAATTATTTTGTGATAACGAGTTATTTCATCAAATCTCGTGAGGTCACTTAGTGGTACTTGCGATTTGTTTGGTTTCCAGTGAAGCGATTTCGATATAGTTGTCGCTTTGTCAGGTGT
>OY759271.1:46008712-46031212 GCA_963662155.1 Lamellibrachia columna
GTTACATTGATCACAACACGGCGTTTAGTTCTAATTTTGTAACACTTACCGGGGCAGTTAGGTAGACCTTTGTCACTGGTCTTTGGATTGAAGTCGTCAAATTGTTGTCGTGAGACATCTCATTCCGTGAGGTTTTACAGCCGGCAGTACGGTCGTTGTTCCAAGACTTTCCAAAACTATTGTTCTTACTGTTTATCGCCAAGGAAATTACGCTAGCAAAGAACATTTCAATGACAGTGACATTTTATGATCATGACGACGAAGACGATCATTGTGATGACGACGAGGACAGCGACATTTAGGGCGAACGCGGAGATGACAATGACAATTATGATGAAAATAACGACAACGGCGACAACAACAACAGTAAAAGCGATGACTACGTTGATGATAAGATGAAAATAACCATAATGGCGGTTATGACAATAATGACACAATTGATAATAATGATGATGATGAAGATGGTGATTACGATAAAGAAGAAGAAGAAGAATATGATGATGGTGACTATAATGATGATAATGACGATGATGATGACGATTGTAAAAAAGAAACTATAACCATGACGACGATGATGTTCGTAAAGTAATATCGTGCTTGTTTACTTGCAGCACGTGGGCACGAAGAAGAAGCAGGAATGTAAGTGCCACGGGATGTCGGGAAGCTGCACTCTAAAGACGTGTTGGGTGAGACTGCCTTCCTTCCGCACAGTCGGCACCGCGCTCAAAGACCGCTTCGACGGGGCTTCCAAAGTACTGCAAGGTAAGCCTTAGTTGTACGTTTTAGCGTTAAGCTAGACTCCGTTCAAAGTAGTAACGTGTCTATTAGCTGTGTTTTAAATCTTGGATTTAGACATTTCTTTGGGCTAGATTTACAGTAATGAATGTAACGGTTTGCAGAAGAAATGCCGGTTTTGGCCCGCAGAAGTTGGCATGGCCCACGTCGGTCAGTATGTTGTTCAAGGAGCTTGGTAATTGCGGCATTATTACGACGAGGGTTAAAACGCCATGACGAAATAAGTGAAGACACCGTGACATTGACAATATGTCTAGGGTTACTTTTTTAAATGCGAGTCGCGCTTCCAGATCAAATGACTATAGCGAAGTGCGCGTAGTCGTATAGACGGTAGTTCCCTCGTATACATATGTACCAAAGCAAGTACGTATGCAAACAGAGGACGCATACCCGAGAATGCAGCTTTCCACGAACGTTTTATGATGTTATGAACATACTGAAAAGTCGAGGGCAACTTGAGTAGAAAGAATGTTACTGCGAAAGGATGTTATTGCGATTGGACTTAACATGCTTAGTAACCAACTACGCATAACGGACTAATGCCACTTTTTTTGGAGGAGTTTACATGCCACCATTGACTTCAGTAATGCAGGCATGAAAGCCAGTTAGTGGCGATACGAGAAACATAACCAGTTGTCCCGATACACTCTTGTTTGTATTCAGACGCTTTGGCCAAAACATCAAACTTTCAAAAACTGCAACCTTATTAACCTGGAATTAAAACGTAAAAACGGCAATCTTGCATCACTCCAAAAGTCAGCTACAGTGGTAATTTTAAGTTGGTATTATTTTTTGTATTTTGATGCGTGGTCTCGCAAGAGAACATTCCATGTGACGCGGCGTCCGTGTTCGTTTCTCATCAATGCTGACGTCAAAATTGGACATATAAACTCCCCTAAGCAGGTAAAACAGTAACATATACATGACGTGAATATGAAGCATGATTTTGCATGTTTCTTCTGTCCAACAGTGACATGGTGTATTGTATGATTGCTGAGTAAATGACGTTTTGAATAGAAGCTGCGCCAGACGACCGATATCACCTCTAGTAGTCTACGATAACCAACTGTCGGCAGAACAATCGCGTATCCACGACAAAGCATCCCCAGCCATGTTCAAAATTATGTAACAAATCACCATGTCAACAGTGAATACTGACAATAACGACAACAACAAATCACAAAAACAATCGCGGAATTGTTTCCGATTAAAAATA
Source organism: Lamellibrachia columna (assembly GCA_963662155.1). Classification (NCBI taxonomy): domain Eukaryota; kingdom Metazoa; phylum Annelida; class Polychaeta; order Sabellida; family Siboglinidae; genus Lamellibrachia; species Lamellibrachia columna. The sequence goes on from OY759271.1 coordinate 46,010,724, forward strand.
CTCTATTTTGGGTACTCGCTATTGATCAGGAGTTTCGATCTTACACGGTCAGACAATTCTGTTTGCTGTCGTTCATGGAACACAAGGCTACATATTACGGGTTGTAATAATCGGGTTGATAATAAAGACACCCACAATGTCGTGTTAATCCGGCGTTTCAAGAAACACGTTTGTTTTGATCGTGCTATGTTGATGTGATTACACGCAGCTATAAATTATATCTGACCAATGGGACCTGAACGCATACCTGTGACACTAACACGATTTTGCAGGGTCACCAATAATATTTAAGGGAGTAATCAGTGTGAGTGGTGTCTTTGTTCTAGGCAACTCTGTCAACCGAGGAGATAGGAGGAAACGATCGCGGAGGTTCAATCTTATTCCTGTCGACAGCAACCACAAGCCGCCTAGTCTGCGAGACTTGGTGTACTACGAGAATTCTCCGAATTACTGCGAGAGAGACAATTCGATCGGCTTCAAGGGCACCAGAGGGCGCGAGTGCAACGCGACCTCTATTGGCGTTGACGGTTGTGACTTGATGTGCTGCGATCGAGGATATCGATCGGTGACATACACGGCCCGAGAACGATGTAACTGCGTATTCCATTGGTGCTGCAAAGTCACGTGCGACACCTGCACAAAAACCAAAGTGCGATATACTTGTCTGTGAAGTGTGTCCGCCGACAATCAGTGATCTACGTGTGGCAGACGATGCCTCGGGTTCCTGTCCACTGCAGCTAACGGTGCTACGATGTGTATTAGTGACAGTCGGGATTACCGCAGTCGTACCTGGTGGACGAACGTTGAAGCCGGTCTTTACAGTTGATCGCCAGAGGGCGCTGCGCACTACAGGCGGACATCTTCGTACGGAACCATAGCGTTGTGCAAACACTGCGGCAGAGATGTTGGCACGAATCACAAAAAAGGTGATTGACAGGTCAATAGTTCGGTGTTTCTCGGTCATGCTCGGAACATGCAACTGAATATCGACTTACTTGGTTAAGCCCAACAATACTATACGTTGTCGTCTTTTTAAGCATCTCGAGTTCGAGTTTGATAATTTGTCGGCATAGACTATTGTTGTGCAGCACTAGATTCAGCAGTACCAGCAGTACCAGCAGTACCAGCAGTACCAGCGTGTGGAGTCGAAGCGAACCGCGAGAAGTAAAGACAACGAATTATGCAATGAACATGAGTGACCCATTTCTTTCTCCTGAGCAACACGGAAGAGATCGCTCGACCTCGCCAGTGGACGAATAATGTGTTATGGAAAGAATAGACTTGGTCGGCTTTCTCTGACTTGCGGCACAGATAATAAGCAGAGTTGCTGTGTTACTCGTACTTAGTCAACAGTCTTTACTTAATGAAGAATGCTTACACAGTGTTTGGTTTATTCGAGAGGGTACCTAACATTAATGATCGGTTTCTCAGGTCTGTGCAGAAGGAGACGATCGGGTAATTGTTGCATAGAGCACGCACTGCCTCTCACTGTCGTTTTAGGTGACCAACACTGTTCACCATAAATAGCTGACTGCGTGATTGGTAAAGGAAGCACAATCCCGTGGGGTTGTCGAACTCTGTAAATGGCTGTTAGATTTTTATTCTGCAAGAAACATAAATCAGCAGCCAACGCACGCATGGGTGCCGATTGCCCTGGAAACGGCAACTATGTAAATAACTTATAGCGTTATTACTGTATACTAGACGTTTCACCTACGAAATTCTTCTGTGGTTAAGTAAGTCGGTGGAAAAGAGAACGCATTCGCATCGCCGGAAACCTTGCGATGTTTAATGGGTGAGAACATGGCAGATGCATGTCACGTACTGGTGGCAATACTTTGTAGCATTGACTTTATATTCTGTTTATACCAAACTGGCTCAGAGGAAAGCGATACAAAATTGTTACGTTTAGTCTAAGGCACATATATATATACTGACGCAGTAATAACAAGTAATGACCGTTAATAATTAAACGTAGGCTAACACGCTATTCTTTACTGTCAATACCATTTCATATGTCATTGTATGCAATATACGTAATTATGCCACTCCGTTAGATTGAACCATCTTGAGATTGTGTAGTAAAATTATAATATTGCCCCCATGTGATTTAGGCACGATGTTTATATATTTTATCAGATATAAGTGCTCATTTGATGTTTTGACAATTTTCAAATTCGTCTGAAGTGTTACCACAACTTGATCAAACTCTGTTTTGTTAAACAAACTAATCAACTGAACCCCGTTAGATAATAATATAAATGTTTATGAAACTGCTTAGAAATGCACAATTTCATTGTTACATTTACTCTGTCACGCGTTGTATATATTAATTAATCAACTCAACATACTGTGCCACTAGGCACGTAGCATTTTATCTAGTGGATAATACTGCAGTTCATTTTGTACAAAATAATAAATTAACATGTTTCCGTTTACAAACTGGTGCATTTTGTTGTAATATATTAACGATATGTTTGTGTATAGTGTACGAGTGTTCATATATTGACACAATGCATCTATTTATTTCTACATTCCGTGTATTTATTTGCCAATAAAACATTCCTGATCTTTAAACGATACGAACGACTTGAACTCGTGTTGGCGTGTAACCGGTCTGGTTGAACTGTAACCGGTCTGGCGGGGTTGAACTGTAACAGGTCTGGCGGGGTTGCACTGTAACCGGTCTGGCGGGGTTGAACTGTAACCGGTCTGGCGGGGTTGAACTGTAACCGGTCTGGCGGGGTTGAACTGTAACCGGTCTGGTTGAACTGTAACCGGTCTGGCGGGGTTGAACTGTAACCGGTCTGGCGGGGTTGAACTGTAACCGGTCTGGCGGGGTTGAACTGTAACCGGTCTGGCGGGGTTGAACTGTAACCGGTCTGGCGGGGTTGAACTGTAACCGGTCTGGCGGGGTTGAACTGTAACCGGTCTGGCGGGGTTGAACTGTAACCGGTCTGGCGGGGTTGAACTGTAACCGGTCTGGCGGGGTTGAACTGTAACCGGTCTGGCGGGGTTGAACTGTAACCGGTCTGGCGGGGTTGAACTGTAACCGGTCTGGCGGGGTTGAACTGTAACCGGTCTGGCGTGGTTGAACTGTAACCGGTCTGGCGGGGTTGAACTGTAACCGGTCTGGCGGGGTTGAACTGTAACCGGTCTGGCGGGGTTGAACTGTAACCGGTCTGGCGGGGTTGAACTGTAACCGGTCTGGCGGGGTTGAACTGTAACCGGTCTGGCGGGGTTGAACTGTTCTATGAACTGGATATCGCGCTGTGTGTGAACTAACCTTTACATGTGTGTATAATTGTCAATTTTCAAGCATTGGTTGCATAAATTGTATTTTGTTGCTCAACGACCCGCCCAATAATTCGAACAAATGCATGCTCAAACAGCCCAACAGTTCGTCCAACGAGGCGACGAAAACGGCGCTTGGGGTAATAGTGTCGCCATCTGGCGATCATAGTGCACCTAAATAATTAGAATCCAGGATATATTTTGTCTGATGAACAGTATTTCCAGAATAGTGTCCATGGATTGAATGATAGGATATTATCCAGATGGGGGGCAGCCGTGGCCTACTGGTTAAGGTATTGGACTCTAAATTCAAGGGTTGTGAGTTCAAGACCCACACTGGGCACGGTTCGTTTTCGAAGCTTAGGCAATTTCGTTTACCCTACTTTGCCTCAGTCTACTCAGCTGCAAATGAGTACAAACACTGTTTGGAAGGTACCTGCGATGGACTAGTGTCCCGTCCAGGAGAGTCAGTATAGCTGCACTCCAAGTTGCTTCGCACTTTAGAAACCAGGTTTAAGCACTGGCCATATAAGCCTTCATGGCTTCCTAAGGCGTAATGCCTGGGGAATGACTTTACCCACCTACCTACCATTGTCCAGATAATATTGGTAGGGATACAATCAGGAGGAAAAGCTAACTTATATGAAGCATACATTGCAAACTTTTAGTACGTGTCACGCGCGACTGCACTCCTAGCAAAAATGTCCTTTCCGTGGTTGTGCGACTGGGTCAACGAACATACCATGACTCGTGCAACTCATGTGCACACCGCTGTGTTCGTTAATCCCTGTTCATAATATAAGACATTTTGAAATTCAAGTTTATTGCACAAAACAAAACTATCAGTTCCTCACAGACAATTAAATCTGGATTGAATTACCAAAAATGGATTGAATGAGTAACTGACATTGTAGAGTGTACAATGTCGTTCTTAATAATTTTATATAGAGTAGACTGTTCAGCTAGTATGTAAGTTGTAAGAGAAGAAATATAGACAATTACGGTCATAAATGTATGCACGTTAACATGGCAGCTGAAATTCTAGAATCCATCAAGCAGAAATTATGTTTGGCTTGTTTGGTTTGTTCTATTATACAAATAAATAATTTTTTATTACAGTATTTTATACCCTTAAATTCTAATTTGGAGCATCAACCCATGTTCAGTACATGTAATTTCTCTACAATGAAGTCATTTGCTGCCGAGCGCCGTCGTCATGTAGTTCGCTGTCGTCGATGAACTCTCGCATCAAACATACGACCACATTGTCGTCGTTGTCGAAGCCTCCTATTTTCGAGGCGCCGACGACGTCGTGATCACCACACTCATCAAGCACTGAGAAACTGTGCAGTGACTTTGCTACTTACTTCGCTGAAAAAACACAAGGAATCAGAGTGCAGATCCAGAAGAAGCTGATAAGTGATAAAGAATTTTCTGATTACGTCGTCGATGTTAGCAGCCAACCAGTATCATACCAACTAAATCGACTACTGCCTACGACTGACGAGGAACTGAGGAACATCATCAAACTGTGCCCCTCAAAGACATGTAGTCTGGATGCCTGCCAAACTGAACTCCTGAAGAGAACACTGCATATCCACATTCGTTATTTGGTGGCCATTGTAAATAACAGCTTCGAACAAGGAATATTTCTTAACACGCTGAGAACTGCAGTTGTGAAACCACTGCTGAAAAGTGACACGATAAATAAAGATCTGCTAAAAAAACTGCAGACCAGTCTCCAACATAGCGTTCATCGGCAAAGTGTTAGAGAAAGTTGCAGTCCATCGGCTAACAGAACACCTAACTATGAATGGACTGCACGAAGAATACCAGTCTGCATACAAGACGCTGCACAGTACCGAGACAGCCCTGTTGAGAGTAAAGCATGACATTGTTGGAGCTCTTGACAGGAACCATGCCATGATGTTTGTGATGCTAGATCTATCAGCAGCATTCGACACTATCGATCATGCACACTTGTTGAAACTTCTGCAAGATGAATACGGTGTGCGTGGAACAGCACTAGCTTGGTTCCGGACATACATGGAAGACCGCACCTATCGCGTCCAGATTGACTCAACAACATCAGAGCATATTCCTCTACAGTGTGGTGTACCACAGGGCTCGGTCCTTGGGCCAGTTATATTTACTCTTTACACCACGCCAATGCAGCGCATATTCAGAAGACATGGAGTACACTATCACAAATATGCGGATGACATTCAACTATATGCATCCTACAATCCAGCTGTGCCGGGCGACCAAGCAGAAACAGTGAGGCACCTCAGACTGTATTAGGGAAGTTAGACGTTGGATGACTCTTCGTATGCTAAAGTTAAATGATGATAAAACTGACATGATTATTTTTATATCAAAACATCATCTCAAGTTATACGGAGTTTGCTCTATGACCATTGGGGCTGACATGATTTCACCAGTAGACTGCGTACGAAATTTGGGAGTTCATATGGATCAACATCTGACGATGACACATCATGTGACAGCTGTGTGTGCTGCTTGTAATTATCATCTATACAGACTATCATCAATACGTCACTATCTCACAACAGAAGCCACCAAAAGTGCTATAAACGCACTTGTGTCCTCTCGCCTAGATTACTGTAATTCGCTCTTGGTTAACCTTCCGGCATCACAGATACTTCGACTGCAACGAGTACAGAAGAATGCTGCTAGACTAATTACGCGCACCATTAGGCACGACCAAATAATACCAGTCTTAAGGGGCTTACACTGGCTGTCGGTAGCAAGTCGAATACATTTCAAGGTGCTAGTGTTGGCGTACCGATGTGTCAATGGTTTGGCGCCGACTTACTTGGCCGAACCTTTACACACCCGAACTCCTGAGGGGTGTCTACGCAAGGACTATGCGCCAACACTGCACCAATGCATCACTAAGAAGAGCATTGGTGAATCTGCATTTGGAACAACAACGCCTCGACTTTGGAATTCATTGCCCGCAGACATTCGTAATTCCAAGACGCTAAAATTTTTAGGAAGTCTTTAAAGACTCACCTTTTTATTGATCACTTCAAATATATGTAAATGAAGATAATATTATGTGATGGACACTATGGATGGACTATTTGTGATATACATTAATTTTGCATTAGGATTCTCACCAGATTTTAAGGTTTTCTAAATTATTTTATTTATTTATTTCTAAAGAAATTTTATTTATTTATTCGGCGTTTACACATGTGTGTTTATAGTTAAATAGTATTTTATACCATGTGAATAGTATTTTATATCATGTACAGCGCACTGATCCATATAGTGGGAATTAGCGCTTTTAAAAATGCTGTATTATTATTGTTATTATTATTATCCCCACTTTGTGTGTTTGTACAGGTATGTGTCATAATGTCGCATTTCTGCGAATTGCTATTATATGAACTATTTTCCTGGATATGGTGAGGTAAATGTTAACGTGTATATTGGCATCAACAAGTTATGCAATAATTGTATCCAAGTGTTGTGTGGGGGCCCACATTGGAAGTGTATTGTTAGGCGCGGGGCATCAACAAGTTATGCAATAATTGTATCCATGATGTTTTCGCTTTTGGCATGGTACATTATATTAAAAGGGGTATCAACGTAATGTTTATTAATTTTGATTTTCTGACGCCGACCTTGTGACGTGGTGGGAAAGTTATCATGCGGTGGGTGTAAGATACGAAGTAAAGGGTATTCAAGGGAGGGTCCAGAACACACCAATGCGGCATTAGAGTTCCAACGATGATGTCCGGCAAGGCCCGGTATGAAGAGGGCGGTTTATCGCGACGTCGCAAAACCCTCTACAACTTTGCTCACGTTGACAACGACGAGTGAAAACCCAGACAACACAATGCCACGCAAGTAATTACTGCGCATTGTTTGACCGTCTGCATTCTGCTGCCTGCTGCCTGCTGCCTGCTTGATACTGTTCAGCTATCTCTCCATGTACGACAACACTCCGTCATGTTGACGGCCGACTTACAGAGCGTTCAGCTGACTGTTCAGCTGCTTCCCCGCGCGCGCGATACCTGTGCGTCCAGCCGACCATTCAACTGTCTTCCCCGTGTGCGACATCAGAGCGTCCGCGTCAGCCGTCGTCACGAAACGTCGCCGTCTCCACGATCTATTGACATCCGGCCTACTATCGTCCAGCCGATAACAAGCTCGACATCAGTGCGGTTGAACGTATTCAGCTGGCGGTGAGATCATGCGACCGACGGCCACATCAGTTATCGTTCTATTCGACCCAGCAGAATGACGCGAAGGGTACTGTTGACTTTGTGCGTCATAAGGCACGCTTCTGTGACTATTTTTTGTTTTGTTTTCGGAACATTGTATTATAAGTGTGAAATACGCCTTTCTGCTTGTGACGAATTTATTAACACTTATGTCTATTATTTCATTTGCACCATTTCAGTTAGGTTTTGATTTATTGTAAACATATTCATGTTGATTACCTTGGTGTTGTTTTTCATTTGTGGAAATGTACAATTCATGCAACTTTACAAAGCTTAAATAAACCAGCAGTCCCAAAGTTGGCGATGGATATGCTCCTGAGTCTACACAAAACACATGCTATGTCTTCGTCGATTGTCGCACGAACAGTCACGGAAGCAACTTTTGTACAGCAGACTCGCGTATGTCGTGCGAGTAGGTTGTAAGGCTTGGAATGCTTGTGACATTAATCAATGTCAATACATTGCAACAGACAGTCTAGAAGTACAAAGTCTGATCTCATATTGTAAAATCATGTTTGATAGGTTATGTCTATTCTGGCCGCCCAAATGAGATATACATAATTTATGAATTCGTATTTGCCCGTATTAAAGCTAAGAACACTTGTCACCAAAACACAACGCGTATCACCCAGCTATCGATAACAGTGCGTTTTGCATCGTGCACTGTTTAGCATCTGTGTAGTAAATGCGAGAGTGTGAACGATTCGTTGACGCATGCGTATATGAACAAACGTCAGGAGGCGTGAAGCAACACTCGTTGCAACGAATTAACCGAAAGATTCTATAGACCGGGACGGGTCGTGGCGACTTCGAATCTCAGATCATCGAAGCAAATACATTAGAAAGACACGACCCTTGAACATGCAATATAAAGGCGCCGAAAATACATACATTCTGACATTCGTGATATAATCCCTAATAAGACAAATATGTAAGTAAACAGCCGTTATCAGATTATATTATATACACGTATATACTAAAACATATGTGAGGAGTGCCAGAAATATGCAGATTAGAACTTAATGCGAACGTTTCTTAGTTTATCTAATTTATTCCTACGTTGGCCACTTCGGCTAACCCGGCAGCGGCGGGATTCTCTTACCAGTGTTACCAGCTCGTGTAACGTCGGTTCACATGTTACCAGCTCGTGTAACGTCGGTTCACATGTTACCAACTCGTGTAACGTCGGTTCACATGTTACATGTTACCAGCTCGTGTAACGTCGGTTCACATGTTACATGTTACCAGCTCGTGTAACGTCGGTTCACATGTTTGTGCATCGGACGGATGTCGAAGTGCGTCAAATTAAGCATATATGTAATTGCTATATTTGTTTTAAAAAGGACGGATCGACAACAATGTAACGACACTATAGTAACCAATGACGCTCGACCTTGAAGCTTGTATCATCGGCCAGCGTAATATTGCCATATATATATATATATATATATATATATATATATATATATATATATATATATATATATATATATATATATATATATATATATATATATATATATAATATATATATATATATGTTTATGTAGCTTTTTATAAACATCGTCCTAATTAACGCGAATCTTGGTACCACAAAAATATTCTGCAGGAGTGATTAAGGATAACGCTTTTACAAACAGCAAATAGTTGGCAATTTAACGCCAACCCACAATGGGCGTGCGCGTGAACAATCTGTTACTGAGCAGAATCAGAAACAATTATGTTAATAAGGTATCAGGCACGAAATAGATTATCTCCCCGGACCGAACGAGTTCCAACTGGTGTTATTGCATACGTACGAATTGTCCGTTGGTCGCTCTAGCAGCACAGATCGCGAGAAAGAAAGCAGATATTGTGTTAAGCTAAAGCTAGCAAACGCACAAAGGCACTTGCGAACCAATGCGCACTCCCAGGGAATCCGCGGTGACTTCCAGGCCTTACACCGCATACACTGAACGCTCACAATAATAAGTTAACTTGGATAGTTAGGCCTCCTCGAGTAAGCGTGCCAGTGCGCAGAACGATGTCACCTGCTATGACGTAATAACACCGAGATAGTTCCATTGCGTCACAGACACCGACGTGGGAAGCGACGTCACTACGTGAAGACGTTCAATTTCCGCCACAAGAAGCCACCACTTCAGGGCAACATCAGTATAAAACAGTTAAGTTTAACTTGCGTGTTAGTTCCTTAAATATTAATTTATACACATTCACTTGCACGTGTACACGTCTATACTCTGAATGCACGTCTCGCATTTGACGTAGCAACACCACACGTGCTGGCAACGGCACGACATCGTCACTTGTTTCGTCATAACGTTGTAGCCCCGCCCACAACACATGACGTCACAGCTGCTCTGTTTGTCACAGACGCGGCTTTCTGTGCCCAGCGAGAAAGCGCTCCGCTTACAGTAGTTCGGCGACTTCTCTATGTACACGAGGTCTTTCCGACTCGGCGTGTGTGGCGCCGTCTGTTTCCGTCGACGACGTAACTTAATCAGTTGTCTTTTCCCCGTGGCACTGTTCGTCGACATGACAACTTTGACTGATTTGTTGTAGTTTTGTTTCAGTTGCGTCCCGATTAGTTGAAACGGCGAAAGTTGGCGCCAGCACGTTTTGACTGTACACGAACCCGACACTCCGTGGCATTTACATGTCCTCATCATGCCTTTCTGGACCGTCTACAATGTAGAAACACCAGTAAGACAAACAGATTATGCTAGACATGTGTAGCAGAATGCTTAAGGAGAATCAGCAGGTAAACTTCGACATCAAAAAATGACACTAGTTTCCTCCAGGAATGAAACAAGATTACTTGACTATCTTCTCAACATTTGCGGACATCAATTCATCTAACCCAAATGCACACCACGTATAGTGTTTGACGAAGCCCAGGTTGGACGACGCATAGAATGACAATGCTCTGTTAGGTTTGGACAACGGCACAAACACAAACAACCGCATTATAAAAACCTTCAGTTTCTTTAATTTCGTAGACATTTCAGACATCAACCTAATTTTGCATTGTTCAAACATGTTCTTCAAATTCAACACGGTTAATAGTGGTAACACTAATTAGTGGGGAACAAATGTGGGTGCCATTATGTAGAAATTGTATATCCCAAGGTTAGGCACGAAAGGCCGTTACATGGACACCTAATGAGAACAAAGTTAAATAGAAGAGCAAGCCAATGACTTATCGTTTTTATCACGTAGTTATGAAACATAGTTAGTCATCTCACCGGGTTTTGCCACCGCGATACGGACGGCTGCATTCCAGTCAGAATGCGACGAGCTGCTCACACTATAAGTGGTGAATTTAATCTAATCTAATCTCGCTGCTGCTGCAGTTACATTAATTATTAGCTAACGCATACTCAAAGTGTTGCATCAGAATTCTGGCCAACCGACATTTGCGGAACCACTGCATTCTGGGCTTGACTGGCTTGATGTGAACGGCACACCCACACCCACAAGATTACCACACCCACACCTATGCTCGTACCCATCGCACGCACGCTCGCACGCACGCACGCACGCACGCACGCACGCACGCACGCACGCACGCACGCACGCATGCACGCACGCACGCACGCACGCGAGAGCGCGCACACACTCAACGAATGCACTCTGTCACATTTAGCCGGGTGAGAAAAAGGTTTTGTCATCGGTTACTAGTGCAACAACAACAACAACAACGGTGGCGCTCTTGGCCGAGTGAGGGAATAAATCAATCCTACAAAACAAAGCAACAACACACTTCTGTCAGTCCGTCGTTTCATCCTCAGCCGCTGCGTGTCCAAAAATAACAATTCCAGGTGCGTCAGCGTGCGGGCTTCAGCTGAACCACGAGACAGAAGGACCGTGTCACCCCCGACACAGTATCTACTACGTCTGACGAGTATCGGGAAATTAATCGATTCCTTGGCCTGCTTAATGACGCAGTATTTTTAATTTCGCACGTGGATGAAAATTATCAATTATAAAGTCATAAATTATAAAACACGTTCAAATGTACCAAGTCAATAATAAAGTTAACCATTGGATAGAAGAAAACCAAAACACTTGATCACAGTACCCGGGACAACCACGGGAGTCGTTATCTGGGACATGGGGCAACCACGAGAGTCGTTATCTGGGACAGGGGACAACCACGGGAGTCATTAACTGGGACAGGGGGCAACCACGGGAGTCGTTATCTGGGACAGGGGACAACCACGGGAGTCGTTAACTGGGACAGGGGGCAACCACGGGAGTCGTTAATTGGGACAGGGGGCAACCACGGGAGTCGTTAACTGGGACAGGGGGCAACCACGGGAGTCGTTATCTGGGACAGGGGACAACCACGGGAGTCGTTAACTGGGACAGGGGACAACCACGGGAGTCGTTAACTGGAGCAGGGGACAACCACGGGAGTCGTTAACTGGGACAGGGGGCAACCACAGGAGTCATTAACTGGGACAGGGGACAACCACGGGAGTCATTAACTGGGACGGGGGGCAACCACGGGAGTCATTAACTTGGACAGGGGGCAACCACGGGAGTCATTAACTGGGACAGGGGACAACCACGGGAGTCGTTAACTGGAACAGGGGACAACCACGGGAGTCGTTAACTGGAACAGGGGACAACCACGGGAGTCGTTAACTGGGACAGGGGGCAACCACGGGAGTCATTAACTGGGAGAGGGGGCAACCACGGGAGTCGTTAACTGGAACAGGGGAAAACCACGGGAGTCGTTAACTGGGACGGGGGGCAACCACGGGAGTCGTTAACTGGGACAGGGGGCAACCACGGGAGTCGTTAACTGGGACGGTGGGGGGGCAACCACGGGAGTCATTAACTGGGACGGGGGGCAACCACGGGAGTCGTTAACTGGGACGGGGGGCAACCACGGCAGTCGTTAACTGGGACAGGGGGCAACCACAGGAGTCGTTAACTGGGACAGGGGACAACCACGGGAGCCGTTAACTGGGACAGGGGGCAACCACGGGAGTCGTTAATTGGGACAGGGGGCAACCACGGGAGTCGTTATCTGGGACAGGGGACAACCACGGGAGTCGTTAACTGGGACGGGGGGCAACCACGGGAGTCGTTAACTGGGACGGGGGGCAACCACAGGAGTCGTTAACTGGGACAGGGGACAACCACGGGAGTCGTTAACTGGGACAGGGGGCAAACACGGGAGTCGTTAATTGGGACGGGGGCAACCACGGGAGTCGTTATCTGGGACAGGGGGCAACCACGGGAGTCGTTAACTGGGACAGGGGGCAACCACGGGAGTCGTTAACTGGGACGGGGGGCAACCACGGGAGTCGTTAACTGGGACGGGGGGCAACCACGGGAGTCGTTAACTGGGACGGGGGGCAACCACGGGAGTCGTTAACTGGGACAGGGGGCAACCACGGGAGTCGTTAACTGGGACGGGGGGCAACAACAGGAGTCGTTATCTGGGACAGGGGGCAACCACGGGAGTCGTTAACTGGGACAGGGGGCAACCACGGTAGTCGTTAATTGGGACAGGGGGCAACCACGGGAGTCGTTATCTGGGACAGGGGGCAACCACGGGAGTCGTTAACTGGGACAGGGGGCAACCACAGGAGTCGTTAACTGGGAGAGGGGACAACCACGGGAGTCGTTAACTGGGACAGGGGGCAACCACGGGAGTCGTTAACTGGGACAGGGGGCAACAACAGGAGTCGTTAACTGGGACAGGGGACAACCACGGGAGTCGTTAACTGGGACAGGGGGTATCAACAGGAGTCGTTAACTGGGACAGGGGGCAACCATGGGAGTCGTTAACTTGGACAGGGGGCAACCACGGGAGTCATTAACTGGGACGGGGGGCAACCATGGGAGTCGTTAACTGGGACAGGGGGCAACCACGGGAGTCGTTAACTGGGACAGGGGGCAACCACGGGAGTCATTAACTGGGACAAGGAGCAACTACGGGAGTCGTTAACTGGAACAGGGGGCAACCACGGGAGTCATTAACTGGGACAGGGGGCAACCACGGGAGTCGTTAACTGGGACAGTGGGCAACCACGGGAGTCGTTAACTGGGACAGGGGGCAACCACGGGAGTCGTTAACTGGGACAGGGGGCAACAATGGGAGTCGTTAACTGGAACAGGGGACAACCACGGGAGTCGTTAACTGGGACGGGGGGCAACCACGGGAGTCGTTAACTGGGACAGGGGGCAACCACGAGAGTCGTTAACTGGGACAGGGGACAACCACGGGAGTTGTTAACTGGGACAGGGGACAACCACGGGAGTCGTTAACTGGGACAGGGGGCAACCACGGGAGTCGTTAACTGGAACAGGGGACAACCACGGGAGTCGTTAACTGGGACGGGGGGCAACCACGGGAGTCATTAACTGGGACAGGGGACAACCACGGGAGTCGTTAACTGGAACAGGGGGTATCCACGGCAGTCATTATCTGGGACAGGGGCAACCACGGGAGTCGTTAACCGGGATAGGGGGCAACCACGGGAGTCGTTAACTGGGACAGGGGACAACCACGGGAGTCGTTATCTGGGACAGGGGGCAACCACGGGAGTCGTTAACTGGGACAGGGACAACCACGGGAGTCGTTAACTGGGACAGGGGGCAACCACGGGAGTCGTTAACTGGGACAGGGGGTATCCACGGGAGTCGTTAACTGGGACAGGGGACAACCACGGGAGTCGTTAACTGGGACAAGAGACAAGTGATATATTTCTCACTTATTTATGTGTCTCCAGTAAAATTAATTAAAAGTGATCATTCTCCCGGTAATTAGTTAGTGTTAGTACAGGCATAGTAGTACATTAATAACATAACATAAATGACCATTACAGATTTTTTCGCTTCTAACATCATTACCTTATTGTTTATGGTACGTGGTTTTTTTATCTACAGGCAGAATATACGTCCCACTTCATTGTTATCTACAGGCAGAATATACGCCCCACTTCAGTGTTATCTACAGGCAGGATATACGCCCCATTCATTGGCATGTGGAATCATACATAACAGCCACACAGAGTAGTACAACTAGTTTCCGTTGGGAATATGTACACCAAGCAATTGTCGAATTGTCCAGAAGTAAATTTGTTCTTAGATTCAAAAAATTGTGTACGGTGAAGAAAACTGTTCCTCAATGACAAAGCTTGTGAGTGTCTCAATGGTTTCAGTGGTTAGTTTCTGGAAAATTAATGGTGCGCAATGCAGCGTGGTGAAGTGTAATGCAGAACACTTGAGCGTCCAAACAGATGGATCAAGTCACGACGGAGACAAGTAACCCGACAAAGCAATTATATATCTCATAATTTACGAAGAATATGATTACGTGGGGCCCGTCCGCGGAACTCAACACCAATAACTGATTTAACAGGAAATGCTGTCGTGTTCTTTTCACCAGTGAAGGTATTTACTTGGAAAATCCAAGAGTAAACACCGCCGCAATTGGCTGACCCGACATATTGACACCCGCAGCGCGACGGTTTACGAGTGAAAGTTATACGGCAGTCATAAATCTCCCTGTCTACTCGCCGCGTCCACAATCTCTAGCTAATTGTTTAATTATAGACGGCAATAAATCAACCGGTTTCATTTCGTTGCCCATAACCTTTGCTCTATTAAACTGTCAACGAAGGTGTGTATAGATGTTCACATCTTGATCCTATCAGCCAACGTCTGGCCTCTTTTGAGGCGGCCATTTTGACAGTATATTCCCACAATAGATATAATTCATGACCACGATACTTTGAACTATCTTGCACGTAAGAACGTTTAACGTTAAATTAAATTCCTTCTGTGATGTTGTTGGCTTCTGAAACTGACGCACGCGAATGAGGATGCACGGGCAACTATTTTGGGAACGTGTTCAATGTTTTACAGCGAAAGAAATTATTTCTCAAACTTGTAGAGGCAGTGGGTGCGGTTTAAGTGCATGTTTTCGTCGGTAATACTGTGTAGATGAGGTTACTTTTAGTAATTTATGTTATACAACGGAACAAGAATATGTATGAGTATTTTGTTCCGCAGTACTATATAGTACAGCGTGGAGTAAACTAATTTACACAAGTATTTATATTGTTAGATCAGAATATATGCCAATTTGCTAAAGTATAATACATCTTCGCACGCAGTAACACATTACACGACAGACATACTATCATGGTTTATATATAATAAAAAAAAAATGTTAGTGCGTTTCCAAGAAGTTGACACCTCCTGCGAAATGCACCGGAAGATATCTGGCCGACGATAAGCTTCCTTCTCGTTATAATATCGTGGCGCATTCCCATCGACAAGTTTGTTTGGGGCGACGCTAAGATCTGCCGTACCCGCCCTCATTGCCAGTACCGCCCGCACTAACGGAAGCTGTTTTATGAGACGCGGCAGCCGTTGTTTCAACGCCGCAATCAGTCTCGTCTCGTCGGAGAAAGCGCGTACGATTCCGCCGGTATAAACAATACAAAACCTGCCATAATCGCAGCGTTTGTAATAAACGACCGGGGAGGTAATCCGGCAGCATTCTGGACAGCTTAGTATAACTCGAGTCGCTGTAATGTATCGCGTGCACCTGACTAGGGTACCTTCGAGTGGGAAAACCAAATTGTGTCCGAGATAAAAACTCGTGCCAGCTCCGTGCTGGACTTGTTTAGTCTAGTTGTATAAAAAAGATAATAAAAACATTAATTATTCCGGGAACTGGGCTCATTTTAAGATTATTACTATCCTCCGTTACATCAACTCAAATATCGCGAAAAGTCTCCTCTCGTCTGGACAAATTATTTCTGAAATTATTTCGAGAAACGTATGTTACACGTTAAGTTATGACGGCGCCGGGGTGCGGACATAGCAGGCAATGGCGAATTTCGGGGGGTTGGGGCATCGGGCCGTGCCCCCTTTGGCTTAATTATTTTGTCGTATGTAACCTGTTACGCCACTACACGGTAGCATGCTAAACTAATGGGTGACTAAGCTTGCCCCCCTCTACGGGATCCTAGATATGTCACTCATAGCACGCAATGGCAGACCGGAAGATGTCAGTCGTTGTGCATTATGGGATGCACAGCAAAGAAAACAAGTTTCGTGAGCCTCGTGACATGACTGTCTGTGTCTGGGTTGTGGTATTCTGGTTCCGCTTGGGGTATAACTTGGGGTATAACTTGGGGTATAACTTGGGGTATAACTGCTTCTAAAATGAGGGGAAGTACTTATTCCAATTTGATTATATGCTTAGACATCCAATTTCGAAACGTACTGTAAATGTGTTTGACACCGCGGATTGTCCACACGGCGGCTGCACACAGGTCATACTATGTCGACCAAGATTGCAGCAAGACCACTCTTTGTAGCAATATTATATAAACAACACGTGATTGTTATATTTCATAACAATCGGACAAGGCAACTAATTATAACACCAAGATGTAGTGTTTCGGCTAGTTATTGTTTTGAATATTCTACATAGGTGCACTGCAAGGACATTTAGACGGTTAAATTGGTTTCAATAAGGTAATTGTGTGAGCTCACAGGGTTTCGGCAATCAGCCATATATGTATTTTTACATTATGTATTATGTATTTTTACATTGTACCGTTTACGTAAGCAAAATTACTGGCGTCGAAACCGGTGCGTGTTTCCGCACCAAACAAGAAGATAGCGCTCACGCCTAAATTAACCACGTGACCGGAAGTACATTCGCGCCGTCTTACCCGCATGCCAACGATGCTGTTGTGGTGATCGACTCGCGCCTTCAGATCCCTTCCCCAGCGATGGGAGCGAAGGAAGCGTCGACTCGTCTTCAGGCCGAACTTGACGTTGTCCCCACAGCCACCCCAGCGCCAGGCCTCGCGGTTGGAGCGGGCGTCCCCGGCCTCGTCGCACGAGCATCTCTCCAGGGCCCCGCGGCCGCACGCGCGCGCCAGGGCATGCACGAGCGCCGCCGACGACACGCTGTAGGCGAAGGCAGTCTCGCGGAAACCTGGGACACAAACGGTTGAGATGACGAGCGAATTATACTTGCACAAGTATTTTGGCACGCTCTTGGGAATTTAGGGCCAATGCAATTTTTAATTAAGCATAGAATATTATTTATTGTTTGGCAGACGTAGGATTTTGTTAAACTAATGTACCTGTCATTTTGTTTGTGCTGTAAGATGACTGCAATTATGAGTTATACAATGTTTTATTTGCTGGAAATGGCTAAATGTGGAAATGCCTAAACATTTTGGGTGGATATTGATGGTGGTCGGGTTCGGTGGCTCCATACAAAAACCCTCTGCATTATGTCGTCATGTCGATTAGAAAAGAGTCGAACACGAGATAAATCAATGACTGTGCACTGCCCTAAAAATGTCTGGACTAATGGACGTATTACATTTTTCTAGGAATCCAGGGAAATGTTACAATGATCCCCGAGCAAAAACAACACGTCTCTCCATATGTCGGCTCATTGATTTTTAGTGGACATGATAAACCGTCGGAGGTACAACTAAACTTGCGTTGTGGGCAGGGAAAAGGTTTCACCTGTCAGGAAAGGGCTGACGAGCGGAAAGAGCGAAGGAAGTAGAATTTCACAATGGAAGCGTTGGATGTCGAACGCGAGCTAAGGCAGCGTGTTACAGATCAATGCGACGTCGCACCTATATGAAAAACGTTGCTATTTTTGCCAGCACTGGATAATGTCATATTCATGTACAGTTGTCAAGTTTCATATATTTATGTTAGCAAAAAACGCAAAATTGAACTACCTATAATTTACACCGTTTTAATACCGAACAACCATTCAGTATCCGAGCATCCTTTAACCTGACCAGATACCACCCAGATTCGCTTGTATACGGCATCGTCTTGATTAACAAATACGAAGCTACCAATGTATCGCAGATGCTGTTCTTCAGATAATCACGTCAACTACCAGCAGCTGGATAGAGGCGAGAACATTACGCAAGCTTTGAACAATAATCTGCGATCTGTGACGGGCTAACCAGTGCCATGCTTGTAGTGAGTGGAGCATAGTATTATACTGAATTGGATTTGGTGTAGGTTGAAGTGGATTAGGTTGCATTGGCCACGCTGTCAACGTGTGAGTCGTAGCATCACAATGAAGCGGAGAACTGCAATCACATCAAGCCGATGGCATGACACGTTGTAGAACGTGCAAACGCTACCTCCGTTCAAAACACCACGTCCACGGTGGTGTTATCAACGTACGTTCAAAACACCACGTCCACGGTGGTGTTATCAACGTACGTTCAAAACACCACGTCCACGGTGTTGTTATCAAAGTACGTTCAAAACACCACGTCCACGGTGGTGTTATCAACGTACGTTCAAAACACCACGTCCACGGTGGTGTTATCAACGTACGTTCAAAACACCACGTCCACGGTGGTGTTATCAACGTACGTCAAAACACCACGTCCACGGTGGTGTTACCAATGTACGTTCAAGACACCACGTCCACGGTGGTGTTATCAACGTACGTTCAAAACACCACGTCCACGGTGGTGTTATCAACGTACGTTCAGAAGACTCAACAGTGCAGCAATCGAGTCTGAAGTACATAAACTTGCACTAAAGGTTCACACAAAATTACAAAAGCCTACCCCGTTTAAAGGACCCTCTTCAATTCGATTTTTTTGCTCGTCTCATTTCAAAATCATTTTGCGAAAATTCAAACCTATTTATTATCCACTATGACATGTTAGCTCGTTTGTGTAACTATTATATGTAGTTTTTGTGAAATTGCATTATTTAATTCTGCATGCAGAATTTATTGAAGTGAAAATGGAAACGCTGAAAACTCACGAATTCCGCCCTTGGTGAAATGTCCTAAATTTGTCATGTGATCGGCGAGAGGATGTCACGCCGGTGATCAGCTTTGACCCCATAAATTGTTCACCGTTTTGGATATCCAATATGTTAAGCCTTACCAGATTAAAGTCAAAGACTAAGTAAATTCTTTCGATGATTTGAAAAAAAATACGCACTTTTTAATTAAACCGACGGCAGATATTACCTGAACTATTCACACACTACATATTAGGACATCAACGAACCGGATTCGAGATAGTCAGTTGAGGATGCAGTTTTAAGTTGAACACGTCAAAGTACACAGCAACACGATATTATGTATTGCTAAAGATTATATAAATATAATTCCAACGCCATTATGATTATTATCACCAGTTGATGTCTTTGTTAAATGACGTCGTTCAAGTTGATGACGTGTGTGCTTTAAATGTGATGTAACATGTAATTATACTGTTTTTGAGAACTAATTGTTTTGAACTTACAAGCTGATTGTTTTGAACCTTGTCACTGCAGTGCTCTGAACGCACGTTCTTTGAAAACACTACAGTAGTGTTTTCGAGGGGTAGTGTTTTGAAGTGACTACAACTGTCTGCCGCCGTGTTCGCCCGTACTTGCCGGGTTAAACGGGGCAGCCCGCGGCGTGGCCGGCAGTAACTGTCGGCCGATTCTGATGCAAGTGTCGGCGCTGTTATTAATTGTGGCAGTGATCGCAAGACGATATTGGCCAAAACGATCGTCTGATTTATTGCGAGGAAGACGTTGTTTACGTTTAGATAACCAGGACAGTTAACATACCGCCGTCCGTACATTGGTACAGCACCACACGAAACAGCCCCCGGTGCGTGTACGTGCCGTGCTCTCTTTTCCTTTTTCGGTATCACATTTTCAAAGTGGAAAGGAAATGGCACACAATGTTCGTTTTTCGTTTCCAAATTTGCTATAGGAAAACCAAAAAACGAACATTCACTGTTATGCGCGGTTTTTGTAACACAATTTAGAAAAACAACACAAAGATACACCAACCCGTTTTATCGTTTTCACTGCATAAGAACGAAAAGCGAAAATCGACTCTTGTATCTTCATGTTGTTGTCGTAACTTATATTACAAAAAACGTGTATTGC
>OY759271.1:46036212-46038712 GCA_963662155.1 Lamellibrachia columna
AGTCGGAGACGGCGCTAAGTCATCAACTGATGAGGATGTCGAATTAAAATCTACCGCTCCGTGTCTGTAGCGGCTCTGTCGCATATGTTTTAGATTTCGCGACTATTCCTTTGATCCCACGCGACGTGCGCGTTTCACACCGCACCGATTGGTGCGGGCATCAGCATCATACATCCGGGTACCATCATTTCCGTCGATGGTTTCAAAAATATTTGTTATTCTGTTATTTAATTTAGAAAATACATGTAGCAACACAAGCATGTGATCAGAATATGTCGTCAATTGCATCATAAAGCGTTATGGGGTATTATGTTTTTATTTGGCAGTGTACGACAGTCATATTGGACGCGGAAACCCCAGAACAACATATTCCATGGCAGACCCCAGAACAACATATTCCATGGCAGACCCCAGAGCAACCTATTCCATGGCAGACCGCAGAACAACATATTCCATGGCAGACCCCAGAACAACATATTCCAAGGCAGACCCCAGAACAACCTATTACATGGCAGACCGCAGAACATTATCGTAGAGGGCCCCAGAACAATTATGTTGACGGGATTATATATCGAATATTTAGTCCGTTATTATTATTATTATTATTATTCATTCCCACATAGAAACCAATGTCAAAACACAACATTCCGCGTACAGTACCGCAGGGATTTGTTTTACAAGAACGGTACATTTTGCGGATTTGCTGAAACGTTTTTGTCAAACTCCTGTCTCTTTTTTGAAAAGCCACTTGAATTTAAGTCTTTGAGCAATGTAAATGTTGCAGTTTTAGATGTAGCCTTTCTCAGGTTATAAACGCATGTTCTAGTTGAAGACACTTTAAAACAACTCCCTAAAAATCCCCAGAATTTTATTCGTGAACCCGGAATTAAAAAGTGATACGTCCCCGATTGCTACGGTAAAGACAAGAGCATTGCGTACCTTTCCGGAAGAGGTTAGGCGCATGCGCACCAAGGGAACAGTTCCAGCGGTCATACATGAACTGGAAGCGGCACTCGACTACTGCGATCCTGGCGGCCTCGATCAGGGCCGCTGCAGTTCCGCGCGCGCGTCGACAGAGGCGCCTCTGTCGCGGTCGTAGCTTCAACAGGTCGCACAGATCGCTGTTTGTCGAGTTCCGGCTGCGTAGTAGTTGTCTGCGAAGCGTCTGGTTGTCATCGACGCCTGCGCCCCAGACGATAATGGGTTCAGTCGCGGTCAACCTGCGAGTACATTGTTCCTGAGATCAAGTTGAATTTACATCATCGATTTTTATTGGATGAATATATGTAAACACAACTTTGTTTTAGCTGAAATGCGATGTTGTTGCATTGATCAAATGTTACATTTAGCTTCACTTACGCTGTATCCGTCACGTCATAGCATGCAGCATTTCTTACTTACGCCTTTATAAAATTCATTAAATGGAGACAGTTCCAAAATATAGCAAACATGACAACCGAAGCCACGTCATGCTGTATGGATGATATCCAAAAACTTAATATTATTTTAATTGCATGATCGAAATGTTAATATCAACTTAACATGTGTAACTTCTGGCGAACAGGTTTACTGCCTATTGTGAAGTCGTCAACCTTTTTATGGTTATACCTACGTGTTACATTTCAATGGCGAACACTGCATAATGTTATACCAATGGGTAACGTTTCACTGATGGAATTGGCATAGCGCAACGTGATGGACAATGACATGGCGCAACGTGATGGACAGTGACATAACGCTACGTGGTGGACAATGACATGGCGCAACGTGATGGACAGTGACATAACGCTACGTGGTGGACAATGACATGGCGCAACGTGATGGACAGTGACATAACGCTACGTGGTGGACAATGACATGGCGCAACGTGATGGACAATGACATAACGCTACGTGGTGGACAATGACATAACGCTACGTGGTGGACAATGACATGGCGCAACGTGATGGACAGTGACATAACGCTACGTGGTGGACAATGACATAGCGCAACGTGATGGACAGTGACATAACGCTACGTGGTGGACAATGACATGGCGCAACGTGATGGACAGTGACATAACGCTACGTGGTGGACAATGACATGGCGCAACGTGATGGACAGTGACATAACGCTACGTGGTGGACAATGACATAGCGCAACGTGGTGGATAAAGACATAACGCTACGTGGTGGACAATGACATAGCGCAACGTGATGGACAGTGACATAACGCTACGTGGTGGACAATGACATAGCGCAACGTGGTGGATAAAGACATAACGCTACGTGGTGGACAATGACATGGCGCAACGTGATGGACAGTGACATAACGTTACGCGGTGGACAATGACATAGCGCAACGTGGTGGATAAAGACATAACGCTACGTGGTGGACAATGACATAGCGCAACGTGATGGACAGTGACATAACGCTACGTGGTGGACAATGACATAGCGCAACGTGGTGGATAAAGACATAACGCTACGTGGTGGACAATGACATGGCGCAACGTGATGGA
>OY759271.1:46043712-46133712 GCA_963662155.1 Lamellibrachia columna
ATTGAATTTTTTTTCAAAGATAATTCCGTGCTAAGGTTGTCGGCGTGACATTCTGGTGCAGGATAGGTGTCGGGAAAAAAACATTCAATTTTGTCACGCTGCTTCTGTGTACCAATGATGAGAAATTATATGTTTTATCCGTATTTAGCTTTAATTTGCATAAAGGTAGTGATCCAAGCTATGCCTTTGGATAACTGAGCTTAACGGAGTAGTGTAGATAGTGAAGAGAAATGGTCCAAGAACAGAAACTAAGGAACACCACATGAAGTAGGAAGTGATGTTGAAAGCAGTCAGCTATTTTAACTGTCCATCAGTTAGATATGATGAAAACCAGCTCAGTGCTGTGCCATATATGCAATTTCGATATGCATCTTCCTCGTGGTCCCGGAGTCCTGTGACAAGGATGAGGAACGCCCCTTGCTCTGCTCGCTCCTTGATATGGGGTGCGGCCCACCGCCTTCATTTCCTACAACGTTTGTTTATCTCTCGACGTCGTCTTATCAGAGAAAGGGTGTCTATAGCTAACGAAAGGGTGTCTATAGCTAACGAAAATGCTGTCACTTGCTTTCTCGAGAAAGGCGCCATTTTTCTGTGGACTTTGACCAGAAGCTCCCCAGAAAGCCACTTTTTTGTTAAACACAGGGATCCTTTAGTTATTGTTATTATGACCAGAGTAAACACTAGAGGGCGCTCGCACATGCAGTTTGTTGTCTCGACACTAGGATTGTGAGTGTACGCGCTCGAAAATCACGAGTGTACGTGCTCAAAAATCACAAATGATTACAATAATTTAGACTGTCGCGTCTTAACGAGTCGCCAGTGTACGCCGAACTTAACGCTAGACCGGTCTTTAACTTGTTTGCTTCAAACAATGTTTCATTGTGCAATTTAATATTGTAATGCACGCGCGCACACAAATACGAACGCACGCACGCACATTCTAAACAACTAGTAATGGAACATTTATCTGAATCCGAAGAAAGAATTTCTGTAGCAGAAGTGTTATGTCAGGTTGAATGTTCTAAAAAAATACATTGCGGGACTCAACTCGAATAAAAACCGCGTGAAACTGTTAGCGCGTGCATGTTGTCGGACATCACCGAGGAACTGTACGTCTTGAACGCGAGTCCCCTGTGAAGACTTTATAATAAGCGGCCGAGAGATGTCCGTCGTGACAAGCGGTGGCCGAAAGCACTCAGACAGCGTGAACACGTTGCCGATTCGTTTCGCAAGACGTCTGGGCTGGCGAGATTACAACGGCCTCTACAAGCGAATCAGTGTAAACGACTTGTTGTTGATCTACACCACAGGCTAAGTGTGATAGACAGCCACCGTTCTTTGGTCTGTGGACGCCTTCGTCGAGTACTCGACCTTGCCAGTTGCTGAAGAAACGTGTAGCCCAGTCCGATCGCCGACACGGCAAGCGTGTCGCATTCAGCTGATAGGTAGATAGACACATATCGTTATCGGTAAAACAACCCTCAGAAATTGGTGATGCGAACCGAACTTGAAGTAATAAAAGTGTAAGTAGGACAAATCAACAAGATATAACAGAAATCAGACGTGAAGCGCATCTAACAGCTTGCACAATACGAATTTGAAACCTAGAAATTAATTAATATTTGTGTGAAGACAACGAAAGCTAAAGTGTGAAATGGTTCCGCGAAGATAGGGTAGACCAAAGTTTGTTTTAATCGTTACACACACGCGCGTGCAGACAAACACTCGAACGCGCGCGCGCACGCGCTCACGCATGCACGCACGCACGGACGCACGCACGCACGCACACACGCACGCACGCACGCACGCACGCACGCACGCACGCACGCACACACGCACACGCACACGCACACGCACACGCACACGCACACGCACACGCACACGCACACGCACACGCACACGCACACGCACACGCACACGCACACGCACACGCACACGCACACGCACACGCACACGCACACGCACACGCACACGCACACGCACACGCACACGCACACGCACACGCACACGCACACGCACACGCACACGCACACGCACACGCACACGCACACGCACACGCACACGCACACGCACACGCACACGCACACTTATGCCATTGAGTAATGATTCAAATGTGACATTTTGGAAAACAGTTTTTTGGCATGTTGGTGTGAGGAACTCGTGTGGAGGTGGTGACCGTTTACATGCGACACTTTTGGAGCGCAGTTTGTTTGCATGCAATATTATATTACCACAGTCCACTTTATGGTGACACCATACATATGTGATGCATGTTGTACACATTTCTCATGAAGTGGTACTTATATCTATCCGTGGGATAATGTTTGCAATGGTCAATCATTTAAACAGACAGCTCCCGCACTGGGAGAAACTGCTGTACAAACGTGCCAACACAGTTGTGCAGGTACACAGTTGTGCAGGTACACTGTTGTGTAGGTACAAGCTTATGCAGGTACATGGTTGTGCAGGTACACTGTTGTGCAGGTACAAGCTTATGTGCAGGTACATGGTTGTGCAGGTACACTGTTGTGTAGGTACACTGTTGTACAGGTACACTGTTGTACAGGTACAAGCTTATGTGCAGGTACATGGTTGTGCAGGTACACTGTTGTGCAGGTACACTGTTGTACAGGTACAAGCTTATGTGCAGGTACACTGTTGTGCAGGTACACTGTTGTACAGGTACAAGCTTATGTGCAGGTACATGGTTGTGCAGGTACACTGTTGTGCAGGTACAAGCTGTTGTGCAGGTACACTGTTGTGCAGGTACACTGTTGTACAGGTACACTGTTGTACAGGTACAAGCTTATGTGCAGGTACACTGTTGTGTAGGTACACTGTTGTGCAGGTACAAGCTTATGTGCAGGTACATGGTTGTGCAGGTACACTGTTGTGCAGGTACACTGTTGTGCAGGTACACTGTTGTACAGGTACATGGTTGTGCAGGTACACTGTTGTGCAGGTACACTGTTGTGCAGGTACACTGTTGTACAGGTACAAGCTTATGTGCAGGTACATGGTTGTGCAGGTACACTGTTGTGTAGGTACAATGTTGTACAGGTACACTGTTGTGCAGGTACAAGCTTATGTGCAGGTACATGGTTGTGCAGGTACACTGTTGTGTAGGTACACTGTTGTGCAGGTACAAGCTTATGTGCAGGTACATGGTTGTGCAGGTACACTGTTGTACAGGTACACTGTTGTACAGGTACACTGTTGTACAGGTACAAGCTTATGTGCAGGTACACTGTTGTGTAGGTACACTGTTGTGCAGGTACAAGCTTATGTGCAGGTACATGGTTGTGCAAGTACACTGTTGTGCAGGTACACTGTTGTGCAGGTACACTGTTGTACAGGTACATGGTTGTGCAGGTACACTGTTGTGCAGGTACAAGCTTATGTGCAGGTACATGGTTGTGCAGGTACACTGTTGTGCAGGTACACTGTTGTGCAGGTACACTGTTGTACAGGTACAAGCTTATGTGCAGGTACATGGTTGTGCAGGTACACTGTTGTGTAGGTACAATGTTGTACAGGTACACTGTTGTGCAGGTACAAGCTTATGTGCAGGTACATGGTTGTGCAGGTACACTGTTGTGTAGGTACAATGTTGTACAGGTACACTGTTGTGCAGGTACAAGCTTATGTGCAGGTACATGGTTGTGCAGGTACACTGTTGTGCAGGTACACTGTTGTGCAGGTACACTGTTGTGTAGGTACACTGTTGTACAGGTACAAGCTTATGTGCAGGTACACTGTTGTGCAGGTACACTGTTGTACAGGTACAAGCTTATGTGCAGGTACATGGTTGTGCAGGTACACTGTTGTACAGGTACAAGCTTATGTGCAGGTACACTGTTGTGCAGGTACACTGTTGTGCAGGTACACTGTTGTGCAGGTACACTGTTGTACAGGTACAAGCTTATGTGCAGGTACATGGTTGTGTAGGTACACTGTTGTACAGGTACAAGCTTATGTGCAGGTACATGGTTGTGCAGGTACACTGTTGTACAGGTACAAGCTTATGTGCAGGTACACTGTTGTACAGGTACACTGTTGTGTAGGTACAATGTTGTGTAGGTACAATGTTGTGCAGGTACAAGCTTATGTGCAGGTACACTGTTGTGTAGGTACACTGTTGTGCAGGTACACTGTTGTGCAGGTACAATCTTATGTGCAGGTACACTGTTGTGCAGGTACACTGTTGTGCAGGTACACTGTTGTACAGGTACACTGTTGTGCAGGTACACTGTTGTGCAGGTACACTGTTGTACAGGTACACTGTTGTGCAGGTACACTGTTGTGCAGGTACACTGTTGTACAGGTACACTGTTGTGCAGGTACACTGTTGTACAGGTACAAGCTTATGTGCAGGTACACTGTTGTACAGGTACACTGTTGTGCAAGTACACAGTTGTGCAGGTACACTGTTGTACAGGTACACAGTTGTGCAGGTACACGGTTGTGCAGGTACATTGTTGTGCAGTTTATGTTTTGTGTCTGCCACTTTTCCTGATATTTCCATGCGACCAGCAACAGTCCGTTTCACGGATACGCAGAATTCACGAATAATAAGCGGACAATCATCAACAATGTTGTGTAATATAAAAAATACACAATACCTAAAAAGGTATCTAAAGGGACATCATTTTAATGAATAAATCCCCAAAAGGGATTTGTTTTACCATTGAGCTAACATGGGTACTCACAGATTATCGGAGTGATCCCGGGATCTCTTTCCTCCTAATTAAAGGACTTGACACGTCTGTGTTTGGTGGTAACATAATAATGGGCGCCGCACAATAATAGTGGCGCCACATGGTGGGCTGAGAACTTAGCAAACATCGGACGGAAGTATTTCCTCCAGAAGGTGCAACAAAGAGGCGATCTAAGCGCCATCAAACGGATTAAATAAAATTGCAAACTCCCCATCAGTGGCATCACTCATCATTTCACGCAAGCTCGCCACCAGTGGAGCCACTAATCATTTCACCACTGACACTACTTACTTTAGCTGTGCAGATTCTGTTTATCCTTAATTCATTTGGTAAACTCATGTTTTGTCAAGATATCTCTCAGCATACAATTGTGGTGATTTGCTGGATGGCGCCACTGTCGGGGAGTTATTGGCCCCACCCCGCCGATTCAGTTAGCCAAGATGCGCAAGTTATTGGCCCCACCCCGCCGATTCATTCCAGCAGCCACGGCTGGGTAGGACTGTATTAGTGAAGCACATTACAGTACATACTAATCTATGCTAATTCTGACATTTGTAACATGGATGCCTATTGGATGATTCACATTTAATGATGTCAGTTTCTTGGGGAATACCAGAGAAACACAAAAACAAAGATGGTGGATGCAATTACTTCATGCTGGTGATACTAAGGAGGCAGACAACCCGATTGACAATATAATGTGTCAAGACATTCTGATTAATGTGATATTTGGCTGTGAAAGTGAACTTTGGAGGCTTCGATTTGGAGTGAATTGAGACGGCATAGATTTTTGCCCATGGGCCCAAGGCTCAGGGCAGTGGCGAAACTTTTGCCTCAAACATAATGTTACTGTCAACAATTGTAACTGTTTCTCAAATAAAATTCACATTGAAATGTTTATTAAATTCATTATTTTATTTTATTGGTCTGCTAGTTATAAGAAATGACCAACAATTTATTAAATTATTATTTATTCTAATATATAGCAGTGTCTGTTTTAGTTTTACGCACAAAAACTTTGATTGTGTACAGTGTACTTATAATTTAATTTTTTTTTTGCGGCCAGTTCCAACTCAACTGGGCCTATTCAAAATGGAACAGGGTTAGTTAAAAAAAAAGATATTTTATCAGTTATCTAATCCTAGTTGTAATCATGACGTGGTATAACATATCTGTTTTGAAAAGGTTATCTAAGACATAAGATGTCAGGATATTTTTTCACAAACATAATGCTCATAGAGCAATTGATTACCCGGTACCTGCCATTCAGTTGCAAAACTAGCCTTTTCATTTGAAGCTGATGGTCAGTTGATGCTTCAATAGTTTGATTAATAAATGAACTAGGTAAACATGTATAGCAAACACCTGGGCTGGTCAAATTACCTAACTGTAATTGATTAAGGGCAAAATGTAATTGTAAATGACATAATTATAATTGACTTCTTTTTTTATTTAAAACAATTACACATCAATTATGATAAATTACTGTATTTTTTTTCACATCGCAAATTTTACCTGAAAAAAACTATCAAAAGTGTTGCCCCACTCTTATGACACCTGTAATTTTATTTTTGTAATTGGACCCTCCTTGGCAAGCACTGTGGGAAGCAAGCAAAAATAATGGCTATGCTAAGTGATGAAATTATAACTAATAAATATTAATATTGTGCTGCCGTTACAAAGTATATACTAAATACATTATTAATCACTGCATACAGAAAATATAACTAATTAAATATAAAAAGGTATTGTATGCTCTATTAGTTATTTTACAAATTGACAATAGGTAAGTAACCTAATTGGTAACAAATGTATTATTTGTTTGTGCGATATTGTTTTACAATCAATAAACTTGAATGACATTACTTTTCATATTTAATTTTTTAGGTTCTTCAACCATGCTATCTATTTTGCCTGCCTATCACCGAATCCAGCAAATGCAACTCGCGTTCCAACTGGAAAACTACTCAACGACATCACATCTACCTTCGGAAGTTATGAGGCTTTCCAGGAGAAGTTCACCCAAGAGGCTGCTTCATTGTTCGGCTCTGGTAGGTCTATAAATGATGTGCAGCATAGGTGCCAATAATGGGAATAATAGATCATCAGGTCAAAACGTCCGAAGAACAACCTTAGAAAATAGATTCACTGTGTGCAGTCAGTTGTACCAAAGCCTTGTGATATCCAATTAATAAACGTGGGGCTGCGATTTCATATCTAAGCACAATATATTTTGTTTTCTAACTGCTGTTTCTTATATTGAAATTTACTATTTGTATAATATGTACCTGTTTGTGGACATTGAGTGCAATGAAACCATATTCCGAGAAACACTGTCTGAATATGGTTGGCATATTCCAGGATATGTTTGGTTGGTGCGCAAGTCATTTGACGCGAATGCCGAGCTTGCCATCGTGACCACGGCCAATCAGGATTCTCCGATCACTGATGGCCTGATGCCGTTGTTGGTGATTGGCGTATGGGAGCACGCCTACTATCTGAAGCACGAGTACCGCCGAAACAATTACATTGATGACTGGTGGATGGTGGTTGACTGGGCGAACGTCGCACAGAAGGAGGGATTCTGGCTCACTGGCAAAGTCAACTACACTCTCAGAGATGAGCTGTGAACAGCATTGGTAGTTTGAGACCTATTTGGAGCTGTTGGGTCATTCAATCAACAGCATGATTGTATAAAACATGAAGGCAAGAACAATACAATTGTGTTAAGACTGCAAAATAAATGACATATTTTTGGTGTTAATTTTAATGAATTTCAGCAGTAAACTGCACCACCACCAGTGAATGAAATCATAACTTTCTTACACCAGCGATGTTGACATGGTGCTTTCCAGATATTAGTTATGTTCTGATACCATGCCATCTTAAAAAGTATACATGACATTCAAATCAGTCAGAGTTTGCAAGCATCAACATTACAAATGTGCTGTAAAATGTTTTAAAACATTGTTCGCTGCTCTGAGCTTAAACAAATAATGTTACATTTAAAGAACTTATGTATGTGGCTCACATTGATGCTGGGGAACGTATTTATTATTTTAAACAAATACAATGTGTATTCATTTTTAATTACTTTTGGCCCTTGGCTTTATTAAGGCATGCATTTTTAGTTTGTTGATGTGTTGTTAGTTTGTTGCCAACTTAACTGTTGTATGTTGTTTGAAAAATGAACATGTAACAAAGAGAAAAAAAATGTATGCATCAGTGTCTCCCAGAAAGTATGCACATTACCACGTATGTAATCATTCTTGTATTTTAACTTTGATGTTGTTTTAATCATGCTTCTTCATTATTTTCATCTGCATATCACTCCTGTATATTATATTCACCCAAAAAGCTTTGTTTTATTGTTAAGTTTTATTTCTACAAATTCTTTGAATAGTGTAACCAGATTTACTTGTCTCAAGGCGTTTTATATATATATATATATAACTATATATATATATATATATATATATATATATATATATATATATATATATATATATATATATATATATATATATATATATATATATATATATATATATATATATATATATATATATATATATATATATATATATATATATATATATATATATATATATTATAATTGATCTTCCTTCTTGGGTTTTCAATATTCTGGGTAGTCTTGCTTATCCTTTCTCTCGCTCGCCTTAGTGAATCCGCTGAGAAAAGAGTCTGGCCTCAGAGGCGTGGTCTCGTTATCTTCTGTCACCACTCCATTTTTCGTAGGCGTTCCCGTGAAGCGCCAGCAGCCAATCAGCGTCATTATCAAGATTCTACACGAAACAATTTTTATGCTTGTTTTAACTTTTCAGTCGGACAGTTTAAGTCAATTCGAATTGAATCGTGTAAACTGGTAAAACTTCATTCTTATTATGTGAATTAGCCAAATGTCTGGATGGCATCATAATTAGTTAATTATGTATGCACCCAGAATCTGGGTGCATACATCATGTGCACAGTCTGTTTAATAAAAATGCATATTTTTGTTCAAATTATTGAAATAATTGAATTCAGTCGTTAGATCTGGTAAGGATCAATTAGTGGCTATCCAAAATGGTAAACACTATGCGAGTCAATGCGGATCATGGGCGTGGCTTCAATCCTATCTCCGTTCACATGACAAAGTTACGAAATTTCACCAAGTGTGAAAATCGTGATTTTTCAGCATTTCGATTTTCACTTCACTCAGTGCTCGAACAAGCATTAAGACAGTTAATAGTTTGTCTGATGATTTCACACAAAAACTACATACAAAAGTTTTTTATTTTGTTGTTTACTAAAATGGACTTCGTGTGTTTTGGAACCCGGCTCTTCTGAACGAGACTCGGTGTTGAGGCTATCGTACGACGGGTACAAAATGCTGCCACCTAGCGTATAGTCAGTTACAATTGCTGCCGCCATCTAGCGTACAAACTGTCGTTCTCAGGGTGGTTGAGTTAACATGGCGGCCGCGATACGAGCAAGGTCGTTCCTAAAATGTCGAGTTTTTACGGCAGCACGATCATTTTCAGCTAAAGCAATGGTTCCAAGAGACGAAGAGCCAGAAATGGTCACGCATACCGGACAGGTATGTTTTGTGTTCATGCCAAATTGGAGTAACGAACCCCTTCAGTAGAGACATTTCACCCATCATTTGGTTGATTGAAGGCATTGTCGCTCACCAAACATTCGGTAGCAAGCAGCCAGAGATTTCTGTAACTACATTTACACTACCATCGATCGGGGGTAGAAACTATGGCGTTTCCTTTATGTGTGTAAAATCGTGGAGCCTGTAGTTTAGGCGTAGCGTAGTGTAGTGTAGGCGTATGTGATTTTATTTGTATCGATAAACATTTTCACGATGTCGATGACAGCTACGCCAATTACTCCCGTTACAATTTGTCCACCACTTAGTAATAACGAAAATAAAGTAATTTCAAAGAGGTCCACACAAATCTACTGGGTAAATTACCAACAGTTAAACTTAAAGTCATGTCAAGGTAATGAGTAAATCAATAACAAAATGGGTAATGTAAATTTTTAAACAGTAGGCCTAAGACTAAGTCTAAGTGATTTTATGTTTGATAATCACCATGTCGTGAGCTGAAAGCCATTTTAATGTGAGACATGAGTGGTTATTAGACAACAAATATAAAAATTGAGTCGTGAAGAATCGCAGTGGTGATAAGAAATTAGCGTGATTTAAGGTGTGTACTGATTGTGACAAAATTTTATACCTTTCATGCCGTTTTGTAATTTCACAAAAATCTGAAGAAACTGGTCCGAGGGATCAATATTTAAAATAACTAACTTGCTATTTCCTCGATTGCATGTAAACGAATTAATAGAAAAGTTGTTTTTAGCAAAATATTTACGAAGTAAAAGAAGATGAAACATGTTTTGTGAAAGGACTCCAGCACATGAAATCACTATGCCATGGCTTTTGCGTTTTGAAAATTCTGTAGATAAAGTTACGGTATTGCAGCAGCTTCACTGTGTATAGGCTAAATTTAAGTACCCTAATCCTAATTCATTGCCAGGCGTTGCTTAATAATATTAACAAAGCTGTAAATATGCTGTAACTTCAGCCACTCAGACTCCAAACACCCATTTGAGTGCATATGAGAAATGCTCTGGTTTCTGCAATATTTAAAATAAAGAAATTATTATAGGTAAAACAAAAAGGGGTCAGTGACCTATTAAGGAAAAATTGTCACAGTCAGTTGACATTTCTGTGTGCAACTGCATGTGCTGATAGATGTACGAGTGGCACATTACGAGTATTAGAAAGAAACATTTAATATTTTAATGTTGTTTCTGAAATAATGTTCAAACTCTTTTGGAAATGTTCTTGAATTTTACTTTATGTTCTCTTTATGACCCCTGAACACAACACTAATATTTCACCTCGCATTCACTATATTCAGTAAAGCAGTTGAAAACTTGAAATGGCCGAGGCTGTTAGAAACACCAGCTTTATTTATCTCCTGTGATAAATGCTGTCCCTCTAGTTTGGCCATTTCCAGTAAAGTCCACTCACCATGATTTCTGAATGTTGCCAATTTGAGATTTACTTGGAGGTACTCAGCTTCATAGTGTCACTTGACAGGATGAAGGGCAAATTGCTTTAAAATCAATTCTTTTGATGTGTTGCACCCACCAAATTCCAGGTATTGTCTAGAACACCTTTGAATATGTCAATTATTCATGCACTGTCACTGTTCTACCATGATAAAATATTAGTTACTCGCGTTACCTATTTTTTGGTTACTCGCATTACAATTTTTTATGTAGCACTGTTATGTAAAGTCACTAATGTGTAACATTCATGGTTTCAGTATGTGTATGTCAGGGTAGGAAAATAGTTTGGTTTATTAGGTGTAAGAAATGGAGGAAACATTTTTTTATTTTGGTTACTATTTTTTTAAACTATTTTTTAGTACTAAATATCAAGTTGCATGTCCTAATTTATTGACTATGAGACAACTTATGTCCACTCACCATGATTTCTGAATGTTGCCAATTTGAGATTTACTTGGAGGTACTCAGCTTCATAGTGTCACTTGACAGGATGAAGGGCAAATTGCTTTAAAATCAATTCTTTTGATGTGTTGCACCCACCAAATTCCAGGTATTGTCTAGAACACCTTTGAATATGTCAATTATTCATGCACTGTCACTGTTCTACCATGATAAAATATTAGTTACTCGCGTTACCTATTTTTTGGTTACTCGCATTACAATTTTTTATGTAGCACTGTTATGTAAAGTCACTAATGTGTAACATTCATGGTTTCAGTATGTGTATGTCAGGGTAGGAAAATAGTTTGGTTTATTAGGTGTAAGAAATGGAGGAAACATTTTTTTATTTTGGTTACTATTTTTTTAAACTATTTTTTAGTACTAAATATCAAGTTGCATGTCCTAATTTATTGACTATGAGACAACTTATGTCCTCCAGTTCTCCTGTTTCTTTATTATGATGCAATGGCTTCTTAAAAAAAACCAACAATTGTCTTTGAAAAGAATAAGAAATGACTGAACATTATTAGTAGAACAACAAGAGATTCAAATGTATTTTGTTCATTAAACAACGTAGCATACTAAGAACACTCTGATAATAATTAATGATTGGAATTATGTAGTTTTTAAATTGTTTAACTTTTAGAGCTGATGTGCATATCTTTATGCAGTAAGACCATACCCGAGAGACTACTTTTGTACACCACAGTTATTCAGATATGCATGAACATTATTGAATATTGTTAATTATTTTTTAAAGTCATAATGACATCTTGGGTTTATGTTTCTTTACTGGTTATGCTATATGAACCTTGATGAAAGGACTTCCTGAGAAACCAAACAGATTTTGAGTTTAAAAAGATTAACTTATTAAATAAACTTATATGAATATATTCTGATTCTTCATAATATGTGCTTTTTTAAGTTAGATTTCAATCAGTAATGTTTTGGAGTTGATATTATGTAATTTGTGCATTTGAAATAGTGAAATGTGAAGTGTACATCCATAGCAATATACACGTGAACCTGTGACATATTGGATAATAGCAGGAAATGAATTAATTTCTACTTTATTTGGGAGCTTAAAGTCTAGTGTCTAAATAGTATTAAATACATATTTTTATGTATTCATACTTCACAGAGTTTTTGAAATGTTTGAAACACCATTCAGAACTAATTTTCTCTGAGTACATCTGTAACAGGACTATTTTTTAGAACATTTCTCAAAAATGAGTAAAGCTGGAGGGCCATCACTTAATTTTTTATTTGGCACATTAATAGTACTAGGTAAGTTACACATTATACCCATTTCAAAATGGACCTATTCCAATTGTGCTGTATTGCCCGTCTTGACAAAGTGTAAAAAATTCTCTGAAATGTACGTCCGTAACGCAGGAATTGCCCATAATGAGTATGCAAGTTTTATTTGATTGTATAACACATAATAAATGTATTAATGCCTTACATATGTGGCTTTTATTGCATTTTTTACAAAATAATAGGTGTCTATTGTGTATGCGGTATCTTTTTTGCGACAATCCATGAACTTTTACATATTAGCTATAATAAAAATATTCATTAATTTTGATTAAAATAATTTATATTTAAATTTTGAGTCTGTCCACTTCATCATGGAATGGCCCATTTAATATTGAGAGACACCAAAATACTGTCAACAGAAAACTGCCAAATTAGCATATACAATGTCATGTGTATATCATTACTAACCAAGTTGCACGGGAGAAAAGGCAACAGCTTATGTCTGCTTGCACTGCCCAGTCAAGTTTTGGTAGTGCAATGACAATGGCAACAAAATCTATGCGCTGCAAAAATCATGAACAATTGCCGGTTTCACGAAGCATTCGACAGGCCTTTGACATAGATTACATAACAACGGTACAAACACGCATAACAACTGTATGTAACTATTGTTCTGCATTACATAGTCTGCGTCAAACGTCCACATATGTAATATCCCCACCCCCGGAGAATTTCATATATTTTTTAATGTACTAACCATCACCATGGGCCCCCTGTGCACACCTACAACATTATATCATTATAATAATATTATGTAATATTATTATACTTTTTTATATAGATTTTGCTGTTGCTGATTTTTGAAGTTGCTGGAATAACTAAGAAGTATGTTTCTGTTGCAGTCATACCCTCCAGGAGATTATAGAAAAGTGAGGTTCCTCAACAAAAGAAAATTGGTAAGGTTCTTTGGGATATTGTCACATTTACAAATGCTTCACGGTTGGGTCGTTGTGACATATTAATCATGTTTTCAAAAGGAAATTTGTTGCTGCCAGTTATTATCTGATGAAGTTTTAACAGGAATCAGCTGCAACAAATACCACTGTTTATAAATCATCTGTTGATACTGCCTGGTTCCTAGTCAAAATGGAACATTGGTCCGATGCAGAGAATGAGGATGGTATATTCAACAAAATGTATTGAGAATTATCCAATTCTTGTTGGAGGTATTGAGTTATATTAATGCTTCAGGTAATTTTGTTATAGCTGGTTATTCTACATGTTTTTTAGCATTTCACAAATTACTTTAAAAGTCAAAATAAACAACAATAGAGTTAAAGCAACACATACAAGCATGCTATTATATAGGTTACTGATAAAGTGATGTTTTTGTTACAGGTGAATGAGAATTTTGCCATAGATTTGATCCGTGAGGAGCCAGTGATTGTGTGTGAAAAGCGTGTTGTGGCCAGCGATTCAGGTGGTGCTCTTGGCCATCCTAAAGTCTTCATTAATCTGGTAAGCCATATCTACCACAGATTAACTAACATATTTCTTGTAACTATCTGTGTGATGCAGTGTATGGATATAACTGTTGTGTACATCTTTATTTCATGGTTCAGCAGCCTTCCCAAAATGTCACTGCTGACCAGAAGTAAATCATTATTTTACAGTTTGGTATAAATTTTTAATAATTGTGATCATAGAATTAGAATTTTCATATTTCTTGTTTATTTTATACTTATCTGTTTACTGTTGCCTGGTTACAGTGTGGTACATTGTTGTCACTGTGTCAGTTTATAAATGCGTATACTTTTTAAGGACTTCACAAGCTTGACGCTTACCTGATAAGAAACAACCAAATAAAAGACTAATGCTACCACATTTGTTGTCATAAAATAAGTTGTCGTCTACGAAATGCGTTCATGGCACATTTCTGTCTTTTTCAATGTTACAAAATGCAGCATTTTTGGCTTGCGATTATAAACTAGCAGTTGAGCAGCTCAGAGATACAAAATGGATATAACATGCTGGCAGTAATGTTTTGAAATATGCATGATCAGGAATTGCTATAAAAGGAACCGACCTAAACAAACAAGCTACTTGTTGCAATCAGGGCTAAATGAACTGTGTAGGCCTTTAACTACTGCTGCTGTCACGAAAAGCAGTGTGCTTAAATTTTAAGTCCATTCAACTAATGATCTTATTAGAGAGACGAACAGTTCTACACTATACAAGTTAAATTAGATTGTTGTTTTCTACATTGTGCAATCACCAGGTGTGATGCCCTCAGATGTTGTCCTAGACGTGCATGCAGGTGTTTCTACACAGGTGTGTTTTGTCTGTGCAGGATGGCCCAGGTGTGCATACTTGTGGATACAGCGGCCACAGATTTGTGCTGAAGAAGAACTACAACGAGGCCAAAATGGGCAAGAGCATCACTTATGAAGAATTCAAGAAGCAAACCTAGTCATCCGTGTACAATTGACCATTGCTTTCTTGACCAACCGTGGTCACAGTGACAGTATCTCCAGTGTTGTCATCTAGACAGCCACATGTGAGCTTGTAATGTACAAGTTGACAACGACAAGGGACGTCTTGCACAAGAAGTGTAGTTATTATTATTTAAAAGTTCAGTAAAACATTGGGTAGCGTTGGCTGTCCACCTTACTTTTGTGTTGTTTTGTCTGCCAAGTACGAGGGGCTGGGATGTTGTTTTGTCTGCCAAGTACGAGGGGCTGGGATGTTGTTTTGTCTGCCAAGTACGAGGGGCTGGGATGTTGCCATCGTGTGTTGGATGCATAAGCATAACAACATATTTTTAAGTTGAACACATCTAAATAAATATATTTGACGATCCCACTCCACCTTTGACGGTCCCTTGCTGTCACTCGTGTCTCATGGAAAACGCAAAGCTAGAACCATATTATGTTAAGTCAAATTAAGTCAAGTTAGTGTTTTACAGGAGATATTGTCTTAAAAAAACCGTCTGGAACAAAGGATACATAAAACACATTAATTTTACATACTATTTCAATGATATTTTTAATATTTGGGAATGTTTGGGGTAACCTGTTGGTATTCACAATTTTACGAGCTGGTTGTCAGGCTTGTTTACAATTTCAGTGACTTATTCTACAACAATCAAACAACCCTCAGACTGCACTAACCAGTGGCGCACGTGGTGGATAATATAACACTACTAAGAGAGTGGCGCCACCAAGTATATCACCACTGCCACGAATAAAAAAAAATTCACACCATCTGACATAAGTGCAGGTTTGCTGGTGGAAGCTGTTAAGAGTGAAATGGTGGCTTTTATGATGATTTTAATAGGCAGAAGGATATTTGTGATTTTTTTGGCCACTAGACACGTGTGCGCTGTAATTCGTGCCAATATTGGTAAACATTGAGGGATATCGCACATACAGGCAGATTACAATGCAAGAGTTAGAAATGTTTAATTCTGACAAAACTCGACCAGCGTGTCAAAACCTTTTAGAAGTTTTGATGGTCACGTTTTCTTATAATTATGCAAAACGTTAACATCAATGGGAAATGTTACTGTATCATGAACCATATGAATTAAAATAACCTCGATTACCCAATCTCCGCGCTGTGGCGCCACCGTTTGTCGCACACATCATCGCCTGAATGCAGAGTGTCATTCTCATTGAGTGCAATTATCGTCAGATTCTGGGTGCATACATAATTAGTTAATTATGATGTCATCCGGGCATTTGGTTAATTCATAAAATCAGAGTGAACTTTTATCAGTTTATACGATGTAATTCGAATTAACTTTAAACATTGTTTATACTGACACAATTGTTAAATCAGGCAACACATTTTTAGTTTTACCCGCTATTGTCATCATCTCATTGACATGCTGGTCGCGTTTTGTCAAAATCACATATTTCTAACTCTTTTAAAATGTCTGAACGTGCCATACCCGTCAATGTTTACCATTTTCTGGCTTCTGCATGAATTACTACGCGCTCGAGAATTAGTCAATGCTGGTTGCTTCACAGTGGCGGCATTGCATTGACCGCATTTCTTGATACGTAATTGTACAGATCTTCAAAATAATGCAATATCGGACAGAGATCCAATGCAATGATTTAAGAAGTGGTATTCAGTGAGAGAAACGAGGACACCGGGTAACTACCCTTGCGAAACAATTTTGCACACGTTGAAGTTTCAAGACGCGCAGGAGGTGAAGTGTAATGCGTTTGTGGTGTGACTTGCAGGTCTCCCGATAGATGTTGCCAAAGTTAAGACTGCAACGTAATGACAGATCAAGCTGTATTGGGGTCAGGACTTTCCCCGTAATGCATCACTTGTTCACTCACTCACTCACACACTCAACCCCACCATCCCCCACTCACTCACTAACAAGAGCATGCCATGTGACATTGTTTCACGTAACTTTTTCTGCGTTACCAAGTCCAATATGCGTTGCCGTTTGGCATCTCATGCTTAGAGCTTATACAAAGCCAGCGCCTCGTGTCGAAGAGAGGAAAGGGCAAATGGGAAGTCAGGGAAGGTCAGTAACCGTCTGCACCCGCTAGTTCTTTCTTGAAAAAAAAAGATGCAATTGAGCTCACAGAGGTTCTAATACACGGATCAAACATCGTGAGCCGTGGGCTATTGTTGCTGAAACAGCTGGATAGGTAAGGGGGTGTCTCAAGTATGGCTTTTCTCGCATATTCCACGCGAGATCAGGGAGTTTTAGTGAAATTTGAAGTATCCAAAGGGCATTCGTTAGGTATTTATGAATTAAGGGTAAATTATTCTGACGGTTTGATTAACTGACGATGTGCATATTACTAAATTCGTAGGGACAACGCCAATTTTGATATGTTATATAAGTCTAAAATCTACCCAAAAAAATCCACATGTTACTGGCAATGCCACCCTGTTTGTATAATACCGATGCCCTGTTACCGATGTTCCTGTCAGTGATTCAAATGCCCTGCTACCGATGTTCCTGGCGAAGTCCCTCTGTTTTTGTATAATACAAATGTTATTGGCAATGCCCCTCTGTTTATATGACAAAGATGCCCTGCCATCGATGTTCCTGGCTGTGCCCTTCTATTTGTATGATACAGATTCCCTGCCACTTGTGTGTCTTGTCCAGCGTTCTGTGCTGCCTTCCATCGACCCGTTTTTCACTCCCAGTATGTGTGTGTTTACAGCTGAGTCTCATCCACGGGAACTACAACGCGGCGTTGGCGCACTCGCCAGTGTGGTGGCTGGCCGGTCTACCGATAAATGTTGCCAACAATGCAAGGTTGGAATGTAGTGACACTGATGTGGTCCAGACTAATTGTGCTCGTCTAATCATGACTTGCTGGCCGCAACGTTTGAGTAAACTCAGTGAGATCGGTTGAACTTACTCCGCTGACCGATATATCGGAGGAATTTGCAGCAGTTATGAGAGCTCGAAGACAATTGGTGATATCTGCGACTTTTGCTATTGTTTTTTGTGGAAACATAATATGTATGGTGTCGGCGATGAGCGATTGTTCTACAACTTGTTTGTCGACGACTCGTTAGTTCTGATATATTCACCAGAAGCGTCATGGTTAATGTGGCTAACTTTTATTCTATTTACCGTACATTTGTCATTATTAGATCTACATCCTGCTAAAGTAGCCCAGCTGCGAGAGTTTCAAACAGCGGTTATATGTTCTTGCTTATTGTAATTAAGCCTCTGGCAAAGGCTCTGTTAGATTGTTTGGATAATGTTCACTGTCAACCAGGCGGAACACTCAGGGGTCGGGTCTAACCATAGTCTTTGACCCAGTTGGCCTGTTGCACTCTAGATACTGAGGTCGGAAAACAACACATACATTGGCACTAGGCCCAGTTTGTTTGTGTGTTGCCTGGTGTGTTGGATGTTTTCATAACAACCACATCCCGTTGTACGTGACACAGCGAACATAGGTAGTGGAGGCAGCTCCTGGACTGCGTGGCGGCAGTGCGCTGCACTCATCAAAGATGTGTCATGTACCGAAATTCGCAAACACACACGCACACCTAGCCGGAGGGAAGCGTGCAGGAAAGGAAACTGCAACATTGTTACGTGTCTAGCCTCCCATGGATGTCTGCACGCACACACGTAGCCCCCGTAATTTGTTTTGGGGAAGTGTTACCGTTCGTTATCTAGGTGTTGTCTTTGACAGCGACTTTAACTTCTGCCAGCATTTTTCTCAAGTTAGCAAATTCTGTTTTTACCATATACGTGAGCTCGGGCGACTTCGGCGTCACATATGTTTATCTTCTGCTAAAAAAAGTCAACTGCAGTAATTAGTTGCCGCCTTGACTATTACAACTCACTGGTAAACAACATTTTTATTGCTAAGAGAGACTTAGCTAAACTCCAACGTGTGCAACATTGCCTTGTTTGTGTTGGGCACAGGGAGCCCCTTTTCTCATTATCACTACCCATTATTAAAGGGAAACATAGTTTTGGGGCTATGCACTTATAACAAGTCCCGTAACACATCCATTTGTAACTACAATTAAGCATATCATGCCAGTGGTTTACTAGAAAAACCCTGTTGAACACACATCTTGGACCGCGCCATACTGCTAGATTTTAGTTGCACGTGGTTAGTTTTTATTACGTCTTTTTGGTGCATAGCCCTCAGACCATGACTTTTGTTTCGCTTTAAGCAGTTAAACTGGTTTCAGGTTACCTATTGAATTAAATAAACATTTTCCACTCTTACATATTGTGTTCTCTCTCAACACAACAGCCACACTGGGCAAGCGCGCTTTCTCTGTAGCTGCGCCCAACATCTGGACCAACTCCCGTCACTTTCAGATTTTAGTTATTGTTATTACTATTATTATTGTTATAATAATAATAATTTTTTTTGGCATGAGTGTATCAGGCAATATATGTGTGCTTACATATGGTCTGTCCTGCTGTTTTAACCCTAACGCACAGTTGACCTTCATTTTATTATAATTTTTATCATGTAAAAATTATATGACAACGACTTTAAAATCGATTTTGCGCTGCCAAAGCGTTTCAGCGACGTGTCTCACTTGGCCGTCATTATTCCCAAACAAAGAATATTATACTACAAACATAATAATAATAATAATGAACTTCTATCGAATACGCTAATCCGCAGTGAACTATAATACTTGGTGAGCAGCGAGGACTGTCCACTATTCCGTAACTTCTGCAGTCAACAACCAATATAAGCCGTCTACTCTGATTG
The DNA here is from genome assembly GCA_963662155.1 of Lamellibrachia columna. NCBI lineage: Eukaryota > Metazoa > Annelida > Polychaeta > Sabellida > Siboglinidae > Lamellibrachia > Lamellibrachia columna. The sequence goes on from OY759271.1 coordinate 46,063,463, forward strand.
AAAGACACAGCGTCAGAAGTAATTCATGCGGGATAGAACGAGAAGCATTACAAGCCACCTTGCTTACACCTGGACTCCCTTGTTTGCTCAGTCGTGGACTCGAAGTGGTTAACGATATATTGCAATGAGACGCCAACGGCATAACTGAGGCTACACATCATCATCATCATCACCTTCGTCACCATCACCATCATCTTCGCCATCGTCTTCGTCATCATCATCGTCATCGTCACCATCATTCATCATCATCGCCATCACTCTTATTGAAGCACCCTCACGAACCGTTCGTACGTACACACGCGTAGTTCCATAGCTGTCAACACGTGGAGGGTCTTAGGCATGAGATGTGGACCTCAGCGAATTTCCTGGTCATTTGGAGACCTGTGAAGGCACTTTTTATTCCAAAAGTAAAGTAGAGCTCTTCTTCAACACGTACTTTCCAACTTGAAATTTCACTGGTTGATACTCAGCTGTTGCATAATCACTGATCGCGTTTCACAGGTTATTCGATAAAAGGCGGATATTACCGGTGAAATTAACTGGAGCCATCGCTTGAGACACAAGCAAATAGATGCTGTCTATTTTTTGCAGAAAGGAATTTTCATTCCTAAAGACAATGCGTGAGATTTTATAAGTTTGCCATGAGACCGTGCCATTTAATTCAAAATCGCGAGTCTCACGGCATACGCGTGTCCTCTACGATTGTTCCTGGTAACGCAACCTTCTTCAAACTTCCACTGTTTCGTATTAGTTCCTTCGTACGGTACGACTGCTTCATGAAACCCAACGATTCGCTGATGAATTAACGTAGGAATTCGGTATTTCCTTCTTTGTGACCAAGCAATGGGCCAAAAAATGAGACACCGGGCAAACCGCGAGTCTAATCAATACAATACGATACAATACAATACAATAAAGGAGACTCCTCAAAAAACCTAGCTATATATATATATATATATTTATATATAATATATATATATATATATATATATATATATATATATATATATATATATATATATATATATATATATATATATATATATATATCTATCTATATATATATATATATATATATATATATACACTCACAGATTATCGGAGTGATCCCGGGGTCTTCTTCCTCCTAATTAAAGGACTTGGCATGTCTGTATTTAGTGGTAACATAATACTGGGCGCCGCACAATAATAGTGGCGCCACATGGTGGGCGGAGAACTAGCCATCATAGGACGCAAGTATTTCCTCCAGAGGGCGCAACGAAGAGGCGATCTGAGCGCCATCAAACGGATTAAATAAAATCGCAAACTTCCCATCAGTGGCGGCAGTCACTATTTCACGCTAGCTCGCCACCAGTGGAACCACTAATCATTTCACCACTGCCACAACTTACCTTTGCTGTGCTGTTCTGCTCATCTGTATTTCATTTGGTAAACTCATGTTTGTTAAGATATCTCCCAGCATACAATTGTGGTGATTTGCTGCGTGGCGCCACTGTCTGGGAGTTTGCCTTTTACGATACGCTGAGTGGCGCCACTATTGGGGAGTGTGAGGGTATCGCAGATTCCTAGACCTAGAGCAATCGTCGGATTACCAGATCGCCGCCAGAACGCTGAGTCCACGACTCGACAGGTTGTTTGCAGGGTTCTTTGGTCAGTTGGGTGCGCGTCTTTCCAGCAATCGATACGAGTAACCGCAAGATGGCGGGTGTTACGCTTTTGACAGTTGTAACGATGTGCATGGCCATTGTTTCTGTGTCATCAGAGTCACGATTACGAACCAAAAAACCTTACCAACCTATGACGATGAAAGTTAATTATTACATTTTGCCATTTCTGCCGTATAACATTTCGGGCCTTGAACCCCACATCACTGAGAAAACGGTAGCGGCCCACTACCTCGGTCATCACCAAGCCTACCAACGGAAGATGAACGCTGCGCTGTCAGAATGGAGGGAAGAGGTAGGTTTTCTGGGCCTGAGCCGAAGCTGAAGTCGGCTGAGGTTAGGCTCCCAGCCCAGGGATTCCCACTGTTTCAGCTCAAACAGCTCAAGCCATGACTACCAAAATATCTCACTATAAGGCCCCCTGGCTGCAGGCCCAGTTTTGTGTTTCTCATGTAATGTGCAATTAAAAAATAATTTGGCAATTTTACCGAGGACCCCCTCGAACTACACGGCAACCTCCCAGGAGTCATTGGCCTGCCATTTTGGGAAGAAACGGGAACCCACGCATGGTTATCTGGTTATCATCTTAACTTAACATCTTAACTAATGACTTAAGAAGTTAAGTCAGACTTATCCAGTTCCAGGTGTTTATCTGGTTACGAAAATTGTTGCGATGGTTGATTAATTTCATTCAGTAGTTTTGGCTGAACATTTAATTAGAATTTGGTTCAAATGGTGTTGATGTGTTGTACAATTTGCAGCTTCAGCCAGGCATGATTTATGGATTGTGACAAGTGCTCACAGTTAACGAACCCACAAGAATAGACAGTACTTAAATAACTGCCAGAGGGTTAGGATTTAGATAAAAAATTGGCGTTATAATTTATAAATAGTATGCATCACATTGTGATTAAAACAAATTAATTTGTGGCTGTCCCAAACATGGAGGATTAGGGACTTCCTTTGTCCTGATTGTTATTCAAATATCGTTTCCCCTCCTGCACTGGGAAGTCAGAGAAACTGTGCTTCTGCCATAAAGTGAACCAGCTGTTCCAGTGTTGTTAAAATCAGTAAGAAAACCAGATAGAACTGAAATCAATTAAACATTCTCACCACATGTCATAATGCAGGATCTCTTCAGTTGGATAATAACACATTGATTTTCTTATACATTGCCAAATCCAAATAATTGTTCTGCTGCACTGTATTAGCAATTATTTCCAGTCAAACTTATTTTTTGGTTCATGTAAATAGTTTATATTGATAAACATGATAAACATGCTTGTATATGCTGGTTACTGTAAGAGTAGATCAGATGCAGTGGGCATTGTTTCACGTACATTTCAGGTGCCACATCTGCATAAACATAGATAGATAGCCTGATGGACTTAGCACTCCAGACAGCCTTGGACAAAGGGCAGTACAGTGGGGTAAGACAAGGCCATCACACAATGTGCTTGATTGAATGTCACTTTAGTTCCAACATTTACACCTCACACACCAGTTGGGTAATAATAGTGATAGCTAAAGAGCCATGAACTTGAAGTCAAGTTTTTAAATACAAAATGTTAAGCTGGTTGTTGACCTATGGTCAGTGCTACATGATGGGCTGAGTCTATTGTATTTAAAGTTCTGACATGCTTGTCCCTCATAGGTTTTGTGGGGAAGTTTTGTTGGAAGGGCGGATATGTACATGAAGGACGGGCTTCATCTAAGTGGAAAGGGGGCAGCAGTATTTGCGGATGGACACTCAACAGCAGTAGACAGTGGCATGGGTCGCATATCAAATATTTTTGGTAGTAAACACTATTTAAACTAGAAGAGCAGTGGGGTTACTTAGAGATTCCTCAAGCAGGACAAGAGGCCACTAGTACAGATAAACCAATAACAGTATGTCCGAAAAAAACATGTCTGAAGCAGGTTATAGATGCGTGTGTTTAAATGCTAGGAGTATAGTAAATAAGAAAAACGAATTAAACAAGATATTGACCCTCACATAATTGGTATAACCGAATCATGGGCCAACACAGACATTACAGATGCTGAATTAGGATTGACAGGATACGTAATGTTTAGGAGAGATTGAATAGGAAGAAGGGGAGGGGGAGTTATTTTATATGTTAAAGAATCTATTCAGGCTCATGAAATAAAATTAGAAAGCGAAGCAGATTACGATGAAGCTGTTTGGTGCAAAATAGTTTCAGGAAATTAAAAATTAACTATTGGATTAGTTTATCTAAGTCCAAACATAAACGAAGAGGATAACACAAAAATACAAAATGCTATAAAGGAAGTTAGTAAAGGGGAATGTATCATAATGGGAGATTTTAACCATGGACATATACAATGGAAATAGTACAGGAGGTGAGGACCAACAATTTATATTTTTAATTCAGGAGAGCTTCCTTACTCAGCACGTGCTGGAACCAACCAGGGTAGAAAATGTATTAGATATAGTTGTATCATCACAAAAAGAATTAGTAGACAATGTAAAAATACATGAACCATTGGGTAACAGTGACCACAATCAAATACATTTTGACACAAAGTAAAAATAAAAAAACATAGGAGAAACTTCCACAAAGGTAAATATAAAGATATGAGAAAATACTTAGCAAAGCTAGATTGGAATAGCATGCTGATGAATAAGACTGCAATTGAATGTTGGAATATTCTAAAATATGAAATTGAGAGTATCATCGATAAATTTGTTCGCTTGAAAAAAACAAGGAAAACGGTCTAGAAAGAAACACTTGTCAAAAGAAGCTATTAGAAAAATAATGTTTAAGCAAACTATGTGGAGGGTTTATAGGCATACCAGAAAGGATGAAGACTATGCAAATTACAAAGAGACACTTAACCTAACTACAACTGAAATTAGAAAATCTAAAAGAACTTTAAAAAAAAAATTGGCAGGTAATATAAAAAATAACAGCAAGAGTTTCTATGCTTATGTAAGGAGTAAACAGAACATTCAATATAAGGTCGGACCACTGGAAAACAACAGGGGAAACATAATTTCAGACGGGTTTCAAATGGCAGAGGTCCTGAATGAGTATTTCAGCTCAGTTTTTACCACAGAAGATATCAGCTCACTTCCATTTCCATTTACTAAATTTGAGGGCAATACATCAGAACATTTAGGACAGTTATTTGTAACTCCTGAAATGATAGCAAACAAAATTAAGAAGATGAAAGATAATAAATCACCTGGAGTTGATGGGATACCACCAAAACTGCTTAAGGAAATTGTTGAGCAAATTAGTACACCACTTGCAAAATTGTTTAACTTGTCACTAGAAGAAGGTATAGTTTCTTCAGAATGGAAAGAGGCAAACATTACTCCGCTGTTTAAGAAGGGATCGAGGAACAAGCCAGAAAATTACAGACCAGTGAGTTTAACATCAGTTGTATGTAAATTACTCGAAACATTAATTAGAGACCACATGGTGGAATTCCTTGTAAAACATAAATTAATAAATACATCTCAACATGGGTTCCTAAAAGCAAGGTCATATCTAACTAATCTCTTATGTTTTTTTGAAGAAATTATAAAGTGGGTAGATGACGGGTCACCAGAGGATGTTGTCTACTTAGATTTTCAGAAAGCTTTCGATTATGTGCCACATCAAAGATTGTTATTTAAACTAAAAGCCCATGGCATAGGTAATGATGTAATCAAATAGAAAAATGGCTTACACACAGAAAGCAGAAAACAGAGAGTAATAGTAGATGGTGAGATTTCAAACTGGAAATCTGTTTTGAGTGGGGTACCAAAGGGATCAGTATTAGGCCCTATACTGTTTTTAATATATATATATATATATATATATATATATATATATAAATGATTTGGAAGGTGACATATCTTGCAAAGTACTCAAATTTGCAGATGACACAAAAATATTCAGAAAGGTTACTAATGATATAGATAAACAAAGTTTACAGAATGATCTAGATAAATTAGTTAAATGGTCAGAAAAATGGCAAATGTTATTCAATTTTGGGAAGTGTAAATGTATACACATAGGACATGGAAACATGGACGAAGAATATAAAATGGGGGATGCCGTAATAGGTAGAACCACTCAAGAAAAGGACTTAGGAGTAACATTTTGTGCTAACATGAAAGTTTCAATGTGGGATTGCTGTTTTGAAATGAAATGAAATTCTAGGGCTAATTAGGAGAACTATCACGTATAAGGCGAAACAGCTAATTGTACCCCTGTACAAAGCAATAGTTAGACCACAGTTGGAATATTTTATTCAAGCATGGAAGCCATATCGTAAAAAGTACATAGACAAGCTAGAAAGAATACAACGAAGAGCAACTAAAATGATTCCAGAATTGAGAGACCTTACTTAAGAAAGTCGCTTATTACAATGTGGTTTGACAACACTAGAGACCAGGAGGCTAAGAGGAGACCAAATAGAAGTGTTTAAAATAGTGAATGGTTATGAGGATGTTGACAGAAATATGTTCTTCAAACTTAAAGAAAGCAGTAGAACCAGAGGACACAAAGCAGCATTAGTTAAGGAGCAGTGTAGGTTGGACATGAGAAAGTACTCTTTCTCACAGAGGGTGATAAATGAATAGAACAAACTGCCAAATGATTGTATTAATGCTAGTAGTGTGAATATGTGTAAAATAGAATTGACAGATATTTGATAAGGGCAGGCTACACATAGATGAGAACATTTTTGGACTCTCGATAAGCCAATGGCTTCCTAGTCCACTTGCCATCTGGAACTTGTTGTTTGGGATGGCAATCTTGTTAAATCTAGTGCTTGTGGACTCGCATGTTGTTAACACTGCAAGTCAGGCAGAATCATGTATACAAGGTTCAACTGGTATAGATGTTGTACACTTCGCTGAGTACATTTGCATGTGTACAAAATATATATGTTTATGAAATTGAATCTCTCTTTCAAAGAGCACCTGTCAGGATTATGCATTTATGGAATTCAAGACTGACTTAGTAAACATACATATCATATTCATCAGCAGTTATTTAATCAACATTTCATCACATAGTTTCAAGTTACAGTCCCTAGTGAAGAGCTTAAGATTTTAATTATGTGTGATTACCCTTATCATATTTCATTCAGTTGTACTCATTTGTAATCATATTTTCATGTTAACTTAATCCTCAGCACACCATGCCATGTCATGATAATTACAGAATATATATTTTTAATCAGGGTCATGTTAATTTTGTGTCTTTTTCCATTGAATAATGAATAAAAAATTTTTTTTCCATTTTCAGGAGCCTGACAGCAAGTTTGCAAAGGAATCAATTTTCGAGCTGATTAAGAATCTGGGGGAAGTTCCAGAGAAATATAGGATTAGAATAGGAAATCAAGGTGGCGGGTAAGCCAATCACATATTTTTTATTAAATAAATATAATTCTTGAAACACCGTGAAAAGAATTCTGTTCACAATATATAAAATATTATCTACAACTGCATGATAAAAAATTATATTGTTCCAATAATGTGTCATCTGCAATTCCTTGCTAATCTAATATTGTACTGCACATGCAGCTATCACATGGCTAAAATCAGTGTTCGAAATTAAGGCCTTTTTTTATTGGTAGCCGCCGGTTTAAAATGCTTCCCGCCGATTCAGTTAGCCAAGATGCGCAAGTTTTTTGCCCCAGTCCACCGATTCATCCCGGCGGCCACGGCTGAGTCAGACTGTATTAGTGAGGCACATTACAGTACTTACTGTATTAATCTATGCTAATTCAGGCATTTGTAACGTGGATGCCACATTTAATGACGTCAGTATCTTGGAGAATACCAGGGAAACACAAAAGTAAACATGGTGCATGAAGTTGCGAGAATCGTAGATTTCGACAATGTTTGAAGGATATTACGCCAATTTACTTCATACTGGTGATACGAAGGAGGCAGACAATCTGATTGACAATATAATGTGACAAGACATAAGGGTTGTTTGATTTAAATCATTTGATTTAAATCACGATTTAAATAACCCAACAAATTTTTTTAAATCATTGATTCATGATTTTTTTTATTTGGGATTTTATTAATCGTTGATTTATGTGAATTTAACACAAATAATTGTTTACAAGCATCGAGATCAACACAGTTTTGTATGTTTTTTAATACAAAAGCACAATATGTGCACACTTGTGTAGTTGTATTGTCCCCAGATAGCCTGATAGTCAAATATTTTATGACATTGTGTATGTTTGAGCTATTCCCTTTCTGAATTCAATGAAGCCACACAAACTTGTCTTCCAGAGGAAGTATCTTTTCAAGACAGAAGCCCTGAGTTAAAGTCCACTTAGAGCTTGTGCTAGTTGTTACGAATTCAGTATGTTGACTCAAGTGAGACAGTTTTGGTGACAATTGTTTAATACTGTACCAGTTTGCATAGGTGCTAATCCATCCTCTGGGCAAACAATAATTAGCACTGCTACAGCCACAGACACACAGCATGCTTTCCTTTCCAAGACAGATTATGCAACTACAGGGGTGAGGCTTTGTGGACATTGTCTAATGTCTTCATATATGCAAAAATCAAGTAAGCTCTGTTAAGACAAGTAACCAAATCGATTTCAATAGAACACATTTGAAAGAGTTTATAAATATAAACATCTATATATAAATGTTTATATACCAGATTTAAAAAAAAAAAAAAAAAAAAACCCATTTAAATTTAAAAAAATTTTCAATCCTGCAATACATTCTGATTAATGTGATATTTGGCTGTGAAAGTGAACTTTGGAGGCTTCGATTTGGAGTGAAATGTATGTTATGTTTCTCCTAATCAACCCAAGAATTTCATTACCCTTTGAAGCTGCAAAGCAACACTGCTCTGAAACTTTCATATCAGTTCTTTAATATTGTAAGTTTGTAACTCCTCAGTCCTTTTCTTTTACAGTAGTACCCAGAACAGTATCTCCCATTTTATAGTTTACATCCAAGTTCCCATGTCCTATATGTAGGCATTTACATTATCCAAAAATTAACAACATTTGCCATTTCTCAGACCATTTCACTAATCTGTCTAGATCGTTTTGTAAATGTTGTTTATCACCATCAGTGTTAACCTTTCTAAACACTTTTGTGTCATACGCAAATTTGAGTACGTTACTTGTTATATTGTCGTCCAAATCATTGATATATATTAAGAATAATAAATATCCTAATACTGATCCTTGTGGTACCCCACTCAAAACTGATTTCCAGTTTGAAACTTCTCCATCTACTACAACATGCTGCCTTCCATGTCAACCATATTTCTATCCAGTCAATTATGCCATCCCCAATACCATGGGCTTTTAATTTAAGTAGTAATCTTTGATGTGGCACTTTGTCAAAAGCTTTCTGGAAATCTAAGTAGATAATATCTGTTGGTGATCCTTCATCTATCCACTTAGTGATTTCTTCCAGAAAAGCGTAACATATTTGTTAAGCATGACCTCGCTTTAAGGAATCCATGTTGAGATGAATTTAATAATTTATGCCTAACAAGGAAGTCCACCATGTCTTTAATTAGCCTTTCTAATAATTTACAAATCACTGACGTTAAACTCACTGGTCTTTAATCTCTGACTTATTTGTCGAACCCTTTTTAAATAATGGTATGATGTTTGCTTCTTTCCATTCAAAAGGAAAGCATTCTTGCAAGTGGTAGACTGATTTGTTGTACTGTTTCCATTAGTAGTTTTGGAGGAAGTCCATCCACTCCCGGTGATTTATTATCCTTCATTGCCTTTATTTTCTGGAGTTACAATTAACAGTCCTAAATAGTCAGATTTAGCCTCCTGAAATTTAGCATCAAGATGTCAGGATATTTTCTCACAAACATAGAGCAATTGATTACCTGTCATTCAGTTGCAAAACTAGCCTTTTTTATTTTAAGCTGATGGTTAGTTGATGCTTTAGTAGTTTGATTAATAAATGAACTAGGTAAACATGTATAGCAAGCACCTGGGCTGGTCCAATTACCTAACTGTAATTGATTAAGGGCAAATTGCAATTGTAAATGGCATAATTATAATAAATTTTTATTTGAAACAATTACACATCAGTTATGATAAATTACTGTATTTTTTTACATCGCAAATTTTACCTGAAAAAACTGTCAAAAGTGTTGCCTCACTCTTATGACACCTGTTAATTTTATTTTTGTAATTGGACCCCACCCTGGCAAGCACTGTGGGAAGCAAGAAAAAAAAATGGCTGTGCTAAGTGATAAAATTATAACTAATAAATATCAATATTGTGCTGCAGTTACAAAGTATATACTAAATATGTTATTAATCACTGCATACAGATAATATAACTAATTAAATATACTAATATATTGTACACTCTATTAATTAGTTTACAAATTGACAACAGGTAAGTAACCTAATTGGTAACAAATGTATTATTTGTTTGTGCGGTATTGTTTTACAATCAATAAACTTGAATGACATTACTTTTCATATTTTATTTTTAGGTTCTTCAACCATGCTATCTATTTTGCCTGCCTATCACCGAATCCAGCAAATGCAACTCGCGTTCCAACTGGAAAACTACTCAACGACATCACATCTACCTTCGGAAGTTATGAGGCTTTCCAGGAGAAGTTCACCCAAGAGGCTGCTTCATTGTTCGGCTCTGGTAGGTCTATAAATGATGTGCAGCATAGGTGCCAATAATGGGAATAATAGATCATTAGGTCAAAACATCCAAAGAACAAACCTAGAAAATAGGTTCACCGTGTGGATTCAGTTGTACCGAAGCCTTGCGATAACCAGTCAATAAACGTGGGGCTGCGATTTCATATCTAAGCACAATATAATTTGTTTTCTAACTGCTGTTTCTTATATGTAACTTTATTATTTGTACAATATGTACCTGTTTATGGATATTGAGTGTGCATAAAGATGGTGATATAATAATATATGCAGTTAGCATAGTGAGCTTCTTTTGAGCATGGTCAACACACCAGCATCATACAAGTTTGTGTGCGATCATAATATTTGTTATGTACAGATTTCTGTTAAAAATCTTAGAGTTGTGCACCAGTCAGGGTTGGCAACTGTGTGCAGTGTGTTTTTCATTAAGTGATTTAGTTCATCATAAGACATATTTACAACAGTGAATGTATTAATATAACTGAATATTTTGTATTATGTACGTTGTGGTGTAAACAGACACTGAGCAATGTAGAACCTTTCAGAGGAATAACATTCAGTCCTGAATATTTTGATAGAATTCCACTTCAGGGTTTCTAATACTAGACTCTCTTTCACGTACCACATGTGTCATTATTGGTGTGTCCGTGGTGCTGCATGTTTATTGTGCCTCTAGAAAAGTTCAAACTGCACTTCTTATTTATTATGTATTCTAATAAATCTTGTGTGGTGAATTTAGCATTGAAACCATATTCCGAGAAACACTGTCTGAATATGGTTTGCATATTCCAGGATATGTTTGGTTGGTGCGCAAGTCATTTGACGCAAATGCTGAGCTTGCCATCGTGACCACGGCCAATCAGGATTCTCCGATCACTGATGGCCTGATGCCGTTGTTGGTGATTGACGTCTGGGAGCACGCCTACTATCTGAAGCACGAGTACCGCCGAAACAATTACGTTGATGACTGGTGGATGGTGGTTGACTGGGTGAACGTCGCACAGATGGAGGGATTCTGGCTCACTGGCAAAGTCAACTACACTCTCAGAGATGAGCTGTGAACAGCATTGGTAGTTTGAGACCTGTTATGAGCTGTTGGGTTATGCAATCAACAACATGGTTGTATAAATCATGAAGGCAAGAACAATACAATTTTTTCAAGACTGCAAAAGAAATTACATATTTTTGGTTGGTGTTGATTATAGAAATTTTTTTTAATTAATTTCTGCAGTAAACTGCACCACCTAGTGAATGAAATCATAACTTTCTTACACCAGCAATGTTGACGTGGTGCTTGCCAGATATTAGTTATGTTCTGATACCATGCCATCTTAAAAAATATACATAACATTCAAATCAGTCAGAGTTTGCAAGCATCAACATTACAAATGTGCTATTTATATGTTTTAAAACATTGTTCGCTGCTCTGAGCTTAAACAAATAATGTTACATTTAAAGAACTTATGTATGTGGCGCACACTAATACTGGGGAAGGTATTTGTTATTTTAAACAAACACTGTGTTTGTTCTTTTTTATTACTTTTAACCCCTGACTTTGTTAAGGCATACATTTAAAGACTAGTTTGTGGATTTGTTGTCAGCTTGGTGCCAACTTCACTGTTGTATGTTGTTTGAAAAATTAACACGTAATAAAGAGAGAAAAATGTGCATCAGTGTCTCCCAGAAAGTATGCACATTACCACGTATTTCATCGTTCTTATATTTTAACTTTGACGTTGTTTTAATCATGCTTCTTCATATATATATATATAAATATATATAATATATATATATATAAAAAAAACGCCTTACCAGCAGAAAAAGTAAATTTGTATATATATATATATATATTATAATTCATCTTCCTTCTTGGTTTTTCAATATTCTGGGTAGTCTAGCTTATCCTACTCTCGCTCGCCTTAGTGAATCCGCTGAGAAAAGAGTCTGGCCCCGGAGGCGTGGTCTCGTTATCTTCTGTCACCACTACATTTATGTGTAGGCGTTCCCGTGAAGCGCCATCAGCCAATCAGCATCATTATCAAGATTTAACACTAAAATTGTTTATGCCTGTTTTAACTCTACAGTTGGATAGTTGTGTCAATGTAATCAAAGTTTAACCCTATACACTCACCCCTGTACAGAATCGGTCGGTAACTTCAAGAAGCATTACACCACGTCTATGCTGCCAACTGGTGATCAATTATACACCATTTGAAAGCTTACATCATCAGCTTTCCGATAGACGCGCTGCTAAATGATGTTTCGGCCGAGAATGTCATGCTGTCGATCATGTCAGTGATTCTACTTGTCTTCTTCTACAAGTCACAGTGGGAATCGCTACACTTTATAAAAAAATACTAAACGCTAAAAAAATATGGCTAATGTTCGAAAGAGGTATACTTGCGAAGAGGTGCTGGCTGTGCTTATGGAAAGTGACGACGAAAGCGATGAAAAGTCTTAGTCTTAGACACCGACAAAGAAGAAGTGATCAATTAGGGGTTAGATCCCGATTTAGACCTAAGTTTTACGGACCCAGTTTTACCTTGATTTTGACCAAAACCGAAATACATTATGTTAATTTTACAAAGTAATGATTGGATTATAAAATATTTGCTATTTTAACAGTTTTATATGATCAAGTCTCAAGACATACCCCAGTTGAGCGAGTGTGGGAATGTCACAACCACTTCCGGGTTTGTGTTTACATTGTCATTGAATGTACTTCCTCAGTTTCTGACTCATTTCTTTACCCATTTCTTTCTGACGTGAATGGAGAAAATGTATGAATTAAACGCTGCAGCAAAAATGTCAATCTATTGTGTGAGAAATGATTGAAATAATAAGAAATTATTTACTGAAATCAAATGGTACATCCATGCCATGGCGGTTAGATACGACCAGTTAGTAGATCATTTATTTTATCATAGAAATGTCTTCAAAACTGTTAGAAAACTTAGAGATTTTTCTTCTATTCCATTTAGTACTGATCAAGAAAATGGAGTAGTCCAGGAAAATGTGAAGTCACAGCAACACCAAAACCAACACCAAATCGCAGTGGGATAGAGTAGAGTCTTATCTTTCCAACCATATATAATGTGTTGGTATTGCATTGTTAGTGTTTGTTTAAAGGTGGCATAAATTAATTATATCAAAATCAGTCTAACATAGGGGGGAGTGTATAGGGTTAAAGTCAATTCGAATTGAATCGTGTAAACTGATAAAAGTTCATACTTATTTTATGAATTAGTCAAATGTCCGGATGGCATCATAATTAGTTAATTATGTATGCACCCAGAATCTGGGTGCATACATCATTTCATAATGTGCACAGTCTGTTTAATAAAAAATTCATATTTTTGTTCAAATCATTGAAAGAATTGAATTCAGTCGTTAGATCTGGTAAGGATCAAAATAGTGGATATCCAAAATGGTAAACACTGTGCGAGTCAATGCTGATCACATGACAAAGGTACGAAATTTCACCAAAGGCCAAAATCGTGATTTTTCAGCATTTCGATTATCACTTTTACTCAATGCTCGAACAAGCATTAAGCAATTTAATAGTTTGTCTGATGAATTCACAAAAATTACATACAAAAGTTGAGCTAGCATGTTGCAGTGGAAAATGAATGGATATTAGGTTGGTTTGGTTTTTCACAAAATTTATTTGAAATTAGACGAGCAAAAAAATCGAATTGAGTAGGCACTATTCTGTTTTATAGGCGAGAAGTCTCAAGTGGTTACACTCCAAACAGCGCAATCTTGGGCTAACGCAGGAGTTTATGGTGGTCTGTGCGCATGCGCTGTGGATGGTACTAAAAGACTATGTAGTATCTTTAATGTTACTGAAAGGGTTTTTAATTGATAGTTTTATTTATTTTATGTCAGATGAAAATTTTAAGTAGGTTGGTTATGCGTATGCATACTGTCGCTGTCTAGCCACATGCACACATAGACAATCTCCATACCCACTCCATGAAATAAGTTTACGCTGCTGTGTTTTAAAGGCAGTTTAGGTGAGGAGGTGTGGTGAAAATAGAGTTCCATGGTAGCTTCTTGAAACGATTTGGGTTTTTTATGTTGGTAATTTTTGGTGGAATCATATTCCATAATATTATGCGAATTGCTCGGGAATAAAATGAAAAGACCATTGGCATTGCATTTATACGAAAATTAACTCTGTAATAACTAGACATTTATACGACAACTCTGTAATAACTAGACATTTATACAACAACTCTGTAATAACTAGACATTTTGGGTTCTTAGGTTTACCTCATTAATCGCAATTATGTTTGGCTTTAAATTTATGATTCTACGTAGTATTATTTTTATTTTGTTGTTTATTAAAATGGACTTCGGGTGTTTTGGAACCCGGCTCTTCTGAAATTGACTCGGTGTTGAGGCTATCGTACGACGGGAAAAAATGCTGCCACCTAGCGTATATTACAATTGCTACCGCCATCTAGCGTACAAACCGTTGTCCTCAGGTTGGCAACAAGATGTCAACAAGGCGGCCGCGATACGAGCAAGGTCGTGCCTAAAATGTCGAGTTTTTACGGCAGCACGATCATTTTCAGCTAAAGCAATGGTTCCAAGCGGTTGTTGAAAGAGCTATCTAATCATATATGTAAACCACTAGCTAGGCCATTTAATAATTCACTGGCTGTGGGTGAACTACCAAAGGAATGGAAACAGGGAAGTATCTCAGCCATATTTTATTTAAGAAGGGTAATCGAAAAAACGCAGGAAATTATAGACCAGTCAGTTTAACAAGTATAATATGTAATTGTATGGAACAATGTCAAAGACCATATTGTCAATCATATGATTAGGAATAAATTATTCAGTACGCAACAATTTGGTTTTATTAAAGGTCGTTCTGCGGTACTCCAATTATTAAATGTTATTGACTCATGGATAGAGGGGAATCTGTACGTTGTATATTTGGACTTCATGAAAGCATTCGACACCTTCCCTCACAAAAGATTGATAGGCAAACTTAAATCATATGTTAGAGTATTACACATTAAGATGGATCCAGGCGTTCTTGTCTGACCGTGTACAGCAGGTCAATGTAAATGGTACACATTCTGAGTGGGCAAATATAACAAGTGGTAACCACAGGGCAGTGTCTTAGGACCGATCCTATTTGTGTTATACATAAATGATCTTCCTGAGAATATAGTTTCGAATGTATATATGTTTGCGGATGATATAAAGGTTTTCAAAACGATTACTAGTCCAAATGACCAGCATACACTACAGAACGATTTAGATTGTTTAACATCTTGGTCAAGTAAATGGTTATTAAGGTTCCACCCAAATAAATGTAATTGTAGGGAAAATAATACAGCAGGAGTATGCATACAACCTAAAGATAGATAATACTGCCCATGAATTAGGAGGAATAGAAGAACAAACAGACATTGGGGTTATAATTGATTCATCTAGAGTCATCTACATTATGCAATATCAATATGGTCCCCTTATAAACATAAATACAAAGATGCCATCGAAAATGTGCAAAGACGCGCAACAAAGCAGCTTCCTGGTATGAAGAATATTCCTTACGAGGAAACACTTCAGAGATTGAAACTTCCTACACTTGCATATAGACGAACTCGTGGTGATATGATTGAGGTATATAAATTGTTCCATGGTAAATATGACAGTGATGTATCTAACATTGTCAAGCTGCACAAAGACAGTGATACAAGGGAAGGAACAAGGGGTCATAGTTTGAAATTGTTTATATAACGTGTTTGTACAAATGTTAGAAAAGAAAGCTCAGAGTTACCAGATTATGGAATGATCTACCGGAAGTAGTTGTCACTGCCCCAAGTGTCAACTCATTTAAAAACCGTCTAGATAGACATTGGAGTACTGAGGCGTTTCTCTACAACTACAAAGCTGCCTTGCCAGGAAGTCGTAGAGCATTCCAAGGGAAAGTTGAAGATCTGACCACCGAGGCCACAGCCTACGGTCAGGAAGAACCTAAGTAATCCTAAGTAAGAGACGAAGAGTCAGAAATGGTCACGCATACAGGACAGGTACATTTTGTGTTCATGCCAATTGGGAGTAACGAACCCGTTAAGTAGAGACATTTCACCCATCATTTCGGCTGGGCATTGATGATTGAAGGCATTGTTGCTCACCAAACATTCGGTAGCAAGCAGCCAGAGATTATTGTAACTACATTTACACTATCGTCAATTGGGGTAGTATACTAATGTCAATCATGCAATCCACACCAGATATGCATCGTGGAGCCTGGAGGCATATGTGATTTTATTTGTATCGATTACCAACATTTTCACTGTGTCGATGACAACTACGCCAATTACTCCCATTACAATTTGTCCACCACTTAGTAATAGCTAAAATTAAAAAAAATTGAAAAATAAATAGCAGCTTTAAAATATCGAAAAAATCATCAGAGGTCCACACAAATATACTGGGTAAATTACCAACAGTTAAACTTAGTCATGTCAAGGTAATGAGTGAATAAATAAAGAAAAATGGGTACCGTAAATTTTTAAACAGTAAGTGATTTTATGTTTGATAATCACTATGTTGTGAGCTAAGAGCCATGGTAATGTGAGACATGAGTGGTTATTAGACAACAAATATAAACATTGGGTCGTGAAGGATAGCAGTGGTGATCAGAAATTAACGTGTTTTAAGGTGTGTACTGATTGTGACAACATTTTATGCCTTTAATGTCGTTTTGTATTTTTTTTTAATCTGAAGAAAGTGTGGTCTGAGGGATCAATATTCTAAATAACTAACTTGCTATTTCATCAATTGCATGCAAACAAATTATTAGAAAAGTTGTTTTTAGGGATATATTTACGAAGTAAAAGAAGATGAAAACATGTTTTGTGGAAAGACTTCAGCACATGAAATCACTATGCCAAGGCGTTTGCGTTTTGAAAATTCTGTCGATAAAGTTACTGCATTGCCGCAGCTAAATTTAGGTACCATAATCGTAATTCATTGCTAGGCGTTGCTTAATAATATTAACAAAACTGTAAATATGCTGTAACTTCAGCCACTCAGACCCCAAACACCCATTTGACTACAGATGAGAAATGCTCTGGTTTCTGCAATATTTAAAATAAAGAAATTATTATAGGTAAAACAAAAAGGGGTCAGTGACCTATTAAGGAAAAATTGTCACAGTCATTTGACTTTTCTATGTGCAACTGCATGTGCTGATAGATGTACGAGTGGCACAAACAGTCTGTTGAGTATTAGACAGAAACATTTAATATTTTAATGTTGTTTCTGAAATAATGTTCAGACTCTTTGGGAAAGGTTCTTGAATTTTACTTTATGTTCTTTGTATGAACCCTGAACACAACACTCATATTTCACCTCACATTCATTATATTCAGTAAAGCAGTTGAAAACTTGAAATGGCCGAGGCTGTTAGAAACACGAGCTTTATTTTTTTATTTATCTCTTGTAATAAATGCTGTCCATCTAGTTTGGCCATTTCCAGTAAAGTCCACTCACCATGATTTCTGAATGTTGCCAATTTGAGATTTACTTGGAGGTACTCAGCTTCATACTGTCACTTGACAGGATGAAGGGCAAGTTGCTTTGGAATCAATTCTTTTGATGTGTTGCACCCACCAAATTCCAGGGATTGCACAGAGCGCCTTTGAATATGTCAATTATTCATGCACTCACTTACGTACCGAAGTATTCGCTGCGGTGCGCGTGGTTTCTGCGATTGTTGGAAGTTAACGTTTTACATTTGATTTACCATAAAAACCACTAAGAACCCTTGATATATGGGGTATTTCGAAAAAATAAAGGCGTTACGTTTCATTCGAGGGGGTCATAGATTAATCCCTGAAAGTTTGGCGCCCGAGGTGCAAGCCGTCTAGGAGGAAAACGTGAAGATAACCACATATAAACATACATACAAACAAACATACACTATCTACAAGGTGCGCGGAGCGCTTCTTCTGAATTAATCGGGAACCTGGTTAAAGTTTCTCTAGGCTCTGGTAAAATCAGGTCCTGTAAAAATCAGCAAAACTGTTCAGTTCACTGGACCTGATGTCCTGTGACGCTTGGAGACTTTTCGCGTAGACTGTTGGTGTCTCTTTCGCGTAGACGTGGTACCTTGGGGATCCATTTTAGGTCCAAAGCTATTTGTACTCTATATTAATTATATTTGTAACGTATCAAAACTAGCTAAATTTAAACTCTGCGGATGACACAAATATATTTTGTGCTGGTAATAATTTAAAAGAACTACAAGGCATGATAAATGTGGTACTTACCAAATTGGCTAAATGGTTTGCAGTGAACAAATTAACATTGAATCTGTCAAAAACAAATTACATGATATTCCGGAACCGTCCGCCTAATATTGAAATTAACATGTTCATTAATAATCAACAAATAACCAGAGTACATGTAACGAAATTTCTATGTGTATATATTGATGAATCTCTAAACTGGAAATATCAAATAAATAAGGTCAGATTAAAACTGTTGATAGTTGCAGCAGTTATTTATAAGGCAAATTGTCTCTTTAATCGAAATGGAATGTATATATTATACTGTTCTTTGTTTTTACCAAATTTAAGTTATTGCTGTGAAAGTACTATATAACAGAAACGAGTAATTCGGTTAGTTTGTGGAGTAAAACGTCTGGAACATACGAGTACTCTTTTTCAACAATTAGGCGTTCTAAAATGTGTACATTTAGTTAAGCTCAAGACAGCTATTATTATGTTTAGGGTTTTTCATAATGAATTACCAAGTGATTTGCCAAAAAAAATTAAACCATCAGTGTCTGTATATGGTACTAGGCAGAACGATTCATTCTGCATAGCTTGCTTTCGTACTAATGCAAAATCAATGTACATCTCCATATATGCAGCGAGATTATGGAATTCCCTTTATGGAAACATTACCACTTGTAGAACCACACAAGCATTTAAAAATGCTACAAGTTAGATATTATTGCAACGTATTAGTCACAATTTATTTAGCAACGATTTTCACTGTGCAGGGACATTACCAGGTTTGCTGGTGGAAGCTGTTGAGAGTGAAATGGTGGATTTTTAGATGATTTTAATAGTCGGAAGGATTTTTGTGATTTTTTGGCCACTAGTCATAATTTATTTAGCAACGATTTTCACTGTGCAGGGACATTACCAGGTTTGCTGGTGGAAACTGTTGAGAGTGAAATGGTGGATTTTTAGACGATTTTAATAGTCGGAAGGATATTTGTGATTTTTTGGCCACTAGTCACAATTTATTTAGCAACGATTTTCACTGTGCAGGGACATTACCAGGTTTGCTGGTGGAAGCTGTTGCGAGTGAAATGGTGGATTTTTAGACGATTTTAATAGTCGGAAGGATATTTGTGATTTTTTGGCCACTAGACACGTGTGCGTCGTAATTCATGCCAGTATTTTAATAGTCGGAAGGATATTTGTGATTTGTTTGCCACTAGACACGTGTGCGTCGTAATTCATGCCAGTATTTTAATAGTCGGAAGGATATTTGTGATTTTTTGGCCACTAGACACGTGTGCGTCGTAATTCATGCCAGTATTTTAATAGTCGGAAGGATATTTGTGATTTTTTGGCCACTAGACACGTGTGCGTCGTAATTCATGTCAATATTAGTAAACATTGAGCGGTATCGCACATACAGACATATTACAAGAGTTAGAAATGTCTAATTTTGACAAAACTCGACCAGCATGTCAGTGGGATGATGATAGCGGCTGGTAAAACCTTTTAGAAGTTCTGATGGTCACGTTTTCTTATAACTATGCAAAACGTTAACACAATGTCCCTGCTCAAAGGCACTTATGTCAGATGATATGAATTAAAAAAATCGTGTATCCAAATTTACTATGCCCTACATCCAGGAAGTCTAACTGAGGCATGTGACTGAGACGAAGTTGGAAGGAGGAACCGGGAGAAATCCTCTGTTTGGAGGGTGTATTCTTTACTGACACGATTATGCCTTACAATATGTGCAGTGGTCGCGGCCAACGTAAGCCAGACGCATTCTGCCTGACCTGGTTTGGTCAGAATTACGTCACACCGACCAGCCAACGTTGCCACCGCCTACAGGTGGTGGAAGCTCTGGGCCGATTTCGACTAACAGTGGTCGGTGCAAAGCCAGCGTATGACTCGTGACGCATGCGTACATGTCCTTCCGACTAATCTAAGCCAAACGAGAATTAATCAATGCTGGTTGCGTCACAGTGGCGACAAGCGTGACATGCAACATGCCCATCGGCATACAGCTTCTAATGTCCCTAAATGTAATTTAAATAACACTAATATCGACCACTCTAGTAGCACAGACAGAAACAAATAACACTAATATCGATCACTCTACGAGCACAGACAGAAAAAAATACTTGTACAGTGCATAATGTGAAATGAAAACGATGCGAAGAAGACGACTTCAGTACGAGCAAATGCTCTTCTTGTTTCCTATAACGCTGTGTTGGTTGCTCTTGTCGACCAGGGTGCCCACCATCTGAAGCGGTGGCAATGTTGGTTGTCTGTGTTACATAATTCTGACTAAACGAGGTCAGTCGGAATGCGTTCGCTGGTCGAGACTAGAGTGACCATTGATCTGTGTTGGTCGGAGTCGAATTCGACCACGGTATGGCACCCGGTACTACATATGTCGACACTAATTTTTTTAGAACTATCGTGTATCCACGACGACACATGCGCAATTCTATCCAACAAATATTGGAACGAATAATCGAGTCAGCAAAGAATACACTCGCCAAACAGAGGCTCGCTTCCGGCGTTGGTCAGTAAGTCGAACTCGGCCCTGGTCGACCAGTGATCAACGTGGGGACCAACGCAGCGTCACGGGAAACAAGCATCTGCCCACACTGCAGTCATCATCTTCGTATCGTTTTTGTTTCATAATATGCAATAATTTTTCTCTTTTTGCTAGTATAGTGATCGATATTAGTGTTATTGATATTACATTTAGGGACGTTCGAAGCTGTATGCTGATGGTTCTGTTGCGTGTCACGCTTGCTGATAATAACATAAAAAAGTAAACCAAACATGCCAACCAAATGAACTTTGAGTTAACCTCAATGTCTGGAAGTGACTTTGATGTGGCTTGGACTGTCAGGCATTTATTGGATAAATACTGAAACATAATAGAATCACATACAACGTGTATATCGTATTCGATTTGAAGCGGAGGAAGGGCCAGATGAGAAGTCAGGGAGGCCAGTAACAACGTGTACCGAGTTCCTTCGTAACAATAAAAGCTGCGGGCGTCTCGAATCTGAGCTCGCGAAGACTCTGATACATGTCGGGGCAGCTGGATATATGGACCATTGCTTAGTTCATTGAGGTTGTCTCGGCGCTTAACGCATAGCTTCTGTTAGGCATTCTACGCAAGATCAGGGCGTTTTAGAGAAATAAAAAAATCTCGAAAGGGCACCAGTTTCAGAAAGATGATCCTTCCTGAGTGTATAAAATACACTCTGACATCACAGTTATACACGTGTGAAAGCTCAATTTTGTTGATCATTGTTTCAACAAAAAACTTGTAAATCAACTGTGGCACAATGAACGGTGGGGGGGGGGGGGGGCTATGGAGGACAAGCAAGTTTAAACATGTGGGTTTTCAGTTTACGGCGAAATGTTGTTATATTTCCTACATGGTTAACACTAACAGGGACTGAGTTCCACAGAGTCGGTGCAGCAACTGAAAAAACTCTAGTTCCGACATTTGTATTAACACTGGGAACACAAAGTAGATTAGAATTACATGATCGATACTGTCTGAGCTGTCTTGCAGGAGTGAGCAGTAAAGGTAAATATGCTGGTTGCTTGGATGACAGTGCTTGATAGGTAAATGTACAAATCTTAAAAATAATATCGGACAGGGAGCTAATGCAATGATTTAAAAGTGGTATTGAGTGAGAGAAACGAGGAGACCGGGTAACTACCCTTGCGAAACAACTGTGTACACGTTGAAGTTTCAAGGTGCACAGGAGGTGAAGTGTAATGCGTTTGTGGTGTGACTGGCAGGTCTCTCGATAAATGTTGCCAACGATGCAGTTAAGACTGCAATGTAATGACAGATCAAGCTGTATTGAGGTCAGGACTTTCCCCGTAAATCACTCACTCACTCACTCACTCACTCACTCACTCACTCACTCACTCACTCACTCACTCACTCACTCACTCACTAACTCACTAACTCACTCACTCACCCCCATCCCCCACCCACCCACCCACCCACCCACCCACCCACTCACTCACTCACTCACTCACCAACAAGAGCATGCCATCTGACATCATTTCACCTAACATTTTCTGCGTTACCAAGTCCAATATGCGTTGAAGTTTGGCATCTCTTGCTTAGAGCTTATACAAAGCCAGCGCCTCGTGCTCTTGCTTAGAGCTTATACAAAGCCAGCGCCTCGTGCTCTTGCTTAGAGCTTATACAAAGCCAGCGCCTCGTGTCGAAGAAAGGGACGGGCAAATAGGAAGTCAGGGAAGGCCTGTAACCGTCTGCACACTTCTGTTCACAGAGGCTCCAATACACGGGTCAAACATCTTGAGCCGTGGGCTATTGTTGCTGAGGCGGCTGGATAGGTAAATTCATAGGAGGTGTCTCAAGTTTGGCTTTTCTCGCATATTCCACGCGAGATCAGGGAGTTTTAGTGAAATTTGAAGTATCCAAAGGGCATTCGTTAAATATGCATGAATTAAGGCTAAATTATTTTGACGGTCTGATCAACTGACGATGTGCATATTGCTAAATTCGTTTCCCTGTAGACGGTGCATTGGGGACAACGCCAATTTTGATATGTTATATAAGTCTAAAATCTACCCCAAAAAAAATCCGAAATGTAGACCTGCCACTTTGTTTGTAATACAGATGTCCTTCTACAGATGTTCCTGTCAATGATTCAAATGCCCTGCTACCGATGTTCCTGGCGAAATCCCTCTGTTTTTATAATACAAATGCCATACTACTGGTGTTGGTAGCAATTTAGCAATTTCCTTCTGTTTGTATGATACATAATATGTCCTACTACTGATGTCATTGGCAATGCCCCTCTATTTATACGACAAAGATGCCCTGCTACCGATGTTCCTGACAAAGCCCGACGTTCGTGGCACTTATCATACAAACTTATTGGTTTTACGATGCAGATGCTCTACTACCTACTATAGCTAGATATGTCCCTCTGTTTGTATTGTATCCTACTATCGATGCCCTTTTATTTGTATGATACAGATTCCCTGCCACTTGTGTGTCTTGTCCAGCGTTCTGTGCGACTTTGCACCCACCCGTTTTTAACTGCCAGTATGTGTGTGTTTACAGCTGAGCCTCATCCAAGGGAACTACAACGCGGCGTTGGCGCACTCGCCAGTGTGGTGGCTGGCCGGTCTACCGATAAATGTTGCCAACAATGCAAGGTTGGAATGTAGTGACATTGATGTGGTCCAGACTAATTGTGCTCGTCTAATCATGACTTGCTGGCCGCAACGTTTGAGTAAACTCAGTGAGATCGGTTGAACTTACTCCACTGACCGATATATCGGCCGAATTTGCAGCAGTTATGAGAGCTCGAAGACAATTGGTGATATCTGCGACTTTTGCTATTGTTTTTGTGGAAACATAATATGTATGGTGTCGGCGATGCGCGATTGTTCTACAACTTGTTTGTCGACGACTGGTTAGTTCTGATATATTCACCAGAAGCGTCATGGTTAATGTGGCTAGCTTTTATTCTATTTACCGTACATTTGTCATTATTAGATCTACATCCTGCTAAAAATAGCTCAGCTGCGAGAGTTTCAAACAACGGTTATATTTATTGTAATTAAACCTCTGGCAAAGGCTCTATTATATTGTTTGGGTAAAGTTCACTGTCAACCGGGCGTAAAACTCAGGGGTCGGGCCTAACCATAGACTTTGACCCAGTTGGCCTGTTGCACTCTAGATACTGAGGTCGGAAAACAACACATACATTGGCACTAGGCCCAGTTTGTTTGTGTGTTGCCTGGTGTGTTTGATGTTTTCATAACAACCACATCCCGTTGTACGTGACACAGCGAACATAGGTAGTGGAGGCAGCTCCTGGACTGCGTGGCGGCAGTGCGCTGCACTCATCAAAGATGTGTCATGTACCGAAATTCGCAAACACACACGCACACCTAGCCGGAGGGAAGCGTGCAGGGAAGGAAACTGCAACATTGTTACGTGTCTAGCCTCCCCTGGATGTCTGCACGCACACACGTAGCCCCCGTAATTTGTTTTGGGAAAATGTTACCGTTCGTTATCTAGGTGTTGTCTTTGACAGCGGCTTTAACTTCTGCCAGCATTTTTCTCAAGTGCGCAAATTCTGTTTCTACCATAATATTATTATGCGTGAGCTCGGTCGACTTCGGCGTCACATATGTTTATCTTCTGCTAAAACAAAGTCAACTGCAGTAATTAGTTGCCGAGTTGACTATTGCAACTCACTGGTAAACAATATTTTTATTGCTAAGAGAGACTTAGCTAAACTCCAACGTGTGCAAAATTGCCTTGTTTGTGTTGGGCACAGGGAGCCCCTTTTCTCATTATCACTACCCATAATTAAAGGGAAACACACGTCATGGTTTTGGGCCTATGCGCCTACAGGTACTGGGGCGCGATGGCATACCGGTTAGAAGGCCGGACTGTCAATCGAGAGAACCCGGTTTCAAATCCCACTGCTGTCGCTACGAACCTTTGGCAAGTTTGATCACCCCACGTTGCCACAGTTCACTCAGCTGTATAAATGAGTACCTGGCAATACAGACAGTGATGGAAATGTGAACGAATAATCTTCGCGCAATTGCAGCGTGGCTGAATGCTTCCCAGAGAAGTTGAGATGGCCTTGGAATGAACAGGTCTGCCAGGGGGTGAAGTGTAAAGCGCTTTGAGCAGTCCTACGGACTGGATACCGCGCTATATAAGAACGTACCTTTTTACCATAACACATCCATTTGCAACTACAATTAAGAATATCATGCCAGTGGTTTACTAGAAAAACTCTGTTGAACATACATCTTGGGCCGCGCCATACTGCTAGATAACCCTACGTCACGAGTGCCAAAATCTAGCAAAATTCGCTCGCCAAATAAAGATATACTTAGATACACCTATTCCTATATTTGCCAATTAGATATGGCCATGCTGTTTGCGTCAAAACTCAACTTATGTAACATATTTTGTTTACTAAACTAAACTGCGAATGCCTTTATCGGTGTCTCTGCTGAACATCTCCCACATATAGAACACATTCCGAGTACACCAGTGGTGTGATATTGTAGATTTTAGTTGCACGTGGTTAGTTTCTATTACCTCTTCTTGGTGCATAGCCATGACTTTTGTTACGCTTTAAGCAGTTAAACTGGTTTCTGGTTAACTATTGAATTAAATAAAAATTGCCCACTCTTACATATTGTGTTCTCTCTCTACACAACAGCCACACTGGGCAAGCGCGTTATCTCTGTAGCTGCGCCCAACATCTGGACCAACTCCCGTCACTTTCACATCATCTAAAGCTTGGACCTTCCGCAAAAATATCAAGACATGTTTTTTCTCGAAATTTCGCTTAGTGTTGTTATTGTTATTATAATTATTATTTTTTGGCATGAGTGTATCAGGCAATATATGTGTGCGCTTACATATGGTCTGTCCTGCTGTTTTAACCCTATACGCACAGTTGATCTTAATTTTATTATATGATGTAAAAATTATATGACAACGACTTTAAGCGTTTCAGCGACGTTTCTCATTTGGCCGTCATTATTCCCAAACAAAGAATATTATACTACAAACATAATAATAATAATAATAATGAACTTCTATCGAATACGCTAATCCGCAGTGAACTATAATACTTGATGAGCAGCGAGGGCTGTCGACTATTCCGTAAGTTCTGCACTCAGCAACCAATATAAGCCGTCTACTCTGATTGAAAGACACAGCGTCAGAAGTAATTAGAGTAATGCGGGATAGAACGAAAAGCATTACAATCCACGTTGCTTACATGTGGCCTGCCTTGTTTGCTCATTGTGGCAGTGAGTTATGGACACCCAAGAAGTAAGAAGAAAAACGTTTATATGCACTCGAGATGTATGTGTAGCGCAGGATGGTTAGGACGGACGCAGATAAAAACTGGATCAGGGATAAAGTAGGGGCTAGGGAAGAAAAATGTCTGCTATGTTCCACCGAGTGAAGCTGGCTAATCACTGCCATTGGAAGGGAAGACACGAGAGTCTGCTATTTAGCTGCATAGGAGGAGAACTAATCGGGTACCAGGACAAAACGGAAGAAGTAGAAGAAAACTGGGCTGGACAACATCAAGCAGTGGACACGTGGTGGAATCGAAGTGGTTAGCGATATATTGCGATGAGACGCCAACGGCCTAAGTGAGGCTATGCCTACACATCACCATCATCGTCGTCATCGTCACCATCATCATCACCATCGTCACCATCATCGTCGTCATCGTTCGCCATCATCATCGTCACCGTCACCATCACCATCACCATCGTCACCATCACCATCATCGTCGTCGTCGTCTTTGTCATCATCATCGTCACCATCACCTTCATCCATCATCCATCATCATCACCATCGCCATCACTCTTATTGAAGCACCCTGGACCCGTTTCACGAACCGTTCGTACGTACACACGCACAGTTCCATAGCTGTCAACCCGTGGATGGTCTTAGGCATGAGATGGGGACCTCAGCGAATTTCCTGGTCATTTGGAGAAATGAAGGCACTTTTTATTCCAAAAGTAAAGTAGAGCTCTTCTTCAACACGTACTTTCCAACATGAAATTTCACTGGTTGATACTCAGCTGTTGCATAATCACTGATCGAGTTTCACAGGTTATTCGATAAAAGTCGGATATTACCGGTGAAATTAACTGGAGCCATCGCTTGAGACACAAACAAATAGATGCTGTCTAATTTTTGCAGAAAGGAGAAATTGTGTTTCCTAATTTTTATTGCTAAAGACAATGAAAACATGCGTGAAATTTTTTCAGTTTGCCATGAGACCGTGGCATTTAATTCAAAATCGCGAGTCTCACGGCATACGCGTGTCCTCTACGATTGTTCCTGGTAACGCAACCTTCTTCAAACTTCCACTGTTTCGTATTCGTTCCTTCGTACGGTACGAATGCTTCATGAAACGCAATGATTCGCTGATGCATTAACGTAGGAATTCGGTATTTCCTTCTTGGTGACCAAGCAATGGGCCAAAAAGGGAGACACCGGGCAGCTGTATCGTTTGAACGTACATAATGTAGGGTATGGGTCGATTTTTTCTCTATTCTATATGTTGCTTGTTTGTTCAATTTGTTTGATGACTGTTGATTGCTTGCCACATTCAGTACATTACGAACACCGTTTAGTCTGTTACGTACCAGTTTTATCTAACAATCAACACTAGGAAAACCGACCTTTGCGAAAGATACCCAACTTCTCACTGTCTGTTAATAAAGCAAGTAATATTCTAGTCAAACAACTGCAGATAGTGATATAAACACATACATCCAACCTGTCTCCCTTTGTATTTGTTCGATTAATGGATACATTTTGCACATCTGACAACGTCACTGTTGGGACAAAATCACCGTCCGCACGGCTGGATTTATCTCAGCAATCTGTTACGGACCGTAGACCTTGACAGTGTTGTCTGCAGTGATGCCTGCAGCTGATTCAGCGGCTGGAAACTCCCTGAACCGCTGCAGTCTCCCTGTGTCCCGCTGGAGACGGGCCACAGTGTCAAGGCAAAGGGAAACAAAAGTCAGGGTTTTGGGCCTATCTGGCAATATTCGCTCACCAAATGAAATTATATTTGTAAACATATAATCCAATACTTGCCAATAGGATATGGCCATGCAGTCTGCGTCCAAACTCAAGTAATGTAACATGTGTTGGAATTTTGTTTACTAAACTAGTCCCTTTCCGACATAGCAGCACATTCGATTGACTAGTTTTGTGTTACTTGTGCATATACACGCTGCCTTTAATACGTCATAGCAATAGTCTACGTTAACCGAGTTTTGAGAACAGCGCAGACGCTTATCCATCGCGCTGGTTAACATGTCAGCCCCAAGTTAAACGAGGTTTTTACAGGAGTATCCTGCTTTTAGAATACATTCTGAGAAAACCGCTAGCGTGATATTCTTGATTGTAGTTGCAAATGATTAGTGTCTAGTGACTATTTTAGGTGCATAGTCCAAACAACCATGACTTGTTTCGCTATAAATAATTAGGAAGAAGATTATCTTGCTGGAGATGAAATAAAAGAAGAAGGGTGTGAAAGGAAGGGTACACCCCCCTCTATGACAATATTATGTTAACGAAGATCTCAAGGGTGCTAATAATATTTATATATTCTGTAGAAACGTTTAAGTAGAAAATATAATCATGTAAATTGAAAATGTTACAATAAAAATCTGATGTTTTAATTTTTTCATTGCTTCCAGCTGTGACAGGATTTGTTTAAACAAGAAAGAGATCATTGAAAAAGGAGGCAAACAGGAATTATGACAATGTTGTTGCGCTCCTCTTGTCCTACTGAAGTCCGAGGTGAGGTTGGCATCGATACTGGTTCTCGATTGTTTTGTTTTGTTTTCCCGTCACTGGTTCCACTTCATTGCCGTCTCCACCACCCGCCTCCACTCCCCATATCTCTCGTTCTCCACTCCCCACTCCCACCAAATCTCTATTCACACAGTCCTCCTTTTTCAGTCTCGGTCTTCCTCTTCTCCTTCTGTGCTCCAGTCTGGGTGCATCAGCTCTCTTTGTCAACCTTTCGTTCCACATGTCCAGCCCACTTTCACCGGCTCCTCGCCAGCTGAAACTTTCTTTCACACAAACCTCCTCTCTCAGCTCCTCCATTCTTATTCTGCGTTTCTCTACTCCTCCCTTCACTTCTCTTCTAGGCCGTATGAATAGGCTTGAGTGATGCACGGAAACTAATACTATATAATCAAAAAAGGAGATCATATTCCCAAAGCAGGACACTTGGCACCTCTGCAATTACTGTCACAACGACAGGCGGCTATGATTGTTTTTGTTCGCCACAGCTAGTCTCTCCGGTGCGCCATCCATTTAGTACTATACACCTACATGATTAAACTCCGCAAAACAAGAATCCATTACTACTAGGTTCAAAAGAAGGTCGCATACAGGGCGTAAGCCACCTGCTCTACATTTAAATAATTTCACAGGACTTATTCCAGGAAAGCTGCTTTATCAAGATCCACCACGATGACCTTAACTTTGTTCCAACGATTCGACCTTGTGTGCGCGGTTGGTTCTGGTAGAATCCGAAGCGTTTGTTCGCTGTGATTAAATAATGCAACAGCAGCCTTAGCAGCTGTGTGGGTCTGGTGCAATGGGCAATTACAACGGCTCTGATCTAGCTGAGTGGATGGCGGAACTGTTTGTAATCAAAACCTCTTCGCTGTGGTCATACGGCACTCTGTCGTTTATCTGATTAGGGACAAACTTGTAATACTGAAATGGGTTAGAAGCAATCAGGCAGAGTCATTCCCATGGTAAAACAGGGTTCGTAGTCTTTATTGGGTGGGATACTGTAACTAGTAAATTCTTGTCCCACTTCATAATCCGTCTTGCTGCTAGTAGAGCAGTATATGTCTGCTCTGTCGCTGAGAGGGCTTCACAAATTCATACTGGGTTATCCTATGTGTCAAATGCGTCATTTGTTTCACTAAGCAAATCATTACCGTAGCCACTCAATGGCTTACAGTGTTCGCTAAAACCGGCCGTCGAGCTCCATCAAAATACAACCAATGACGGAGATGTGCAGCTGTTTCACGTCAGATGAACAGTTGTATCGTCATCGCTTTGGCCAACCGCCATCTCCTCTACACTGTGTAAACAGTTAGCCTTTTCCTTCCGGTGTTTTTGTCTCTCTTCCAGTTGTTACTTGCATGTGACTGCATTGCTAGTTTGCCCTTAGTGTCGTCAGCAAGTTTTAGAATCGCTCATCTGTTGTCAAAACCATTACTGCCATGACGGTGCTTTCAACCAACTCGATCTCTGGTGTCAGACCAGTCTTCTCAACACGTAACAGTCAATTAGGTGGCTGGAGAAGACAAATGATCTAAAAGTAAAATCGCAAAAAAAAACATTACCGCGCACGCGTATTATATACTGCGTTACGCAGTGATGTCTGTTCGTGCGTAGTGATCAGCATTTTAAGATAGTTTTGTGCGTTTTGAACAAGGCTTTTCGTATTACAGGAAACGACCCGCCTTTGTCAAATGCAACCAAATCATCAGTTAAAACCACATCAGAAAACCTACTCTCGCAAATATCTCAGATGTGCTCAGTTAGCTAAATCCAACCAATAGGTTATATTCCAGCTTGCATGACGATCTTCTTTTGAGAATGCGCGGCAAACCAGCGGACTTAGATACTCATAGGGGTTCGTTTGCGATTTTATGGATGTCTGTTACCTGTGTTTCAGGTATGTTCCACTCATGGTTGGTGCCTATGCAACTGCCAGAAATACGCTTTGAAAGTCAAGTACCTCCAGCCAGCTTGGCAACCTGTACTTAAGGTCTTCTGTCGGCAAGGGAAAATATAAATAGACTTAACAGGATGTCTTTTAACGGAGGAATTTCCATTGGGGTTAAGATTCACGTGTCGTGTACTCGACAGATAATTCTAAGTACAACAATGTGACGGTTTTCCTTAGTGGACAGCCACGGGAGCAGTACTACGCACGCACACACGCACGCACGCACGCACGCACGCACGCACCCACGCACGCACGCACGTACGTACGCAAAGACTGGGTTAAAGTGTGTCGACGGATAAAACAGGAAGGAAGAGGGGCGGTCAGTGCACTCATATGTAGAGAAGCAGCTAGAAGCTCCCATTATTTTTATAATATACAGAGACGTTCCCCTTTTACGTTCGGTTGGACGAAAACTAGTTTAATAGTTTGCCCGCCCAAAACCATTAATTATTTAATTAATAGTTTGTCCCATGATTTCATCAAACCTAAAATGGACATTTACTCAAACGATCCAGCATGTCGTGCAGTCGGTACTAGATAGGTTCGATGTATAGCTAAATTTAACAAGATTAAACAAGATTGCCACCCAAGGGAACGACCCCTGTATGGCAAATTGACAAGGAAGCCATTTGCTTATCGAGATTTTGTTATTACTGAAACGAGACGAGCAAACAATCGAATTGAGGAGGCAGCTTTATCGTTGACATTTGACAGTTTTGTAGAGAAAAAAAAACCGCCTCGTGACAGAGAACCTACAGAGAACCTAGAGAACCTACAGAGAACCTATTGGCTGCAATGATGCGCTACGTCGGAAAGACTAACAACCCATTAATGTGATCTGACCGAGCCGATCCATCTGACAAAACAAATGCATTAGTAATAATGCTGCGAGCCCGGGGGGGTACTGCTATAGCGGTGGGAGTGTGCCACCAGAGCCCCATGGAGCACATGAAGAGACACACACACACACACACACACACACACACACACACACACACACACACACACACACACACACACACACACACACACACACACACACACACACACACACACACACACACACACACACACACACACACACACACACACACACACACACACACACACACACACACACACACACACACACACACACACACACACAGAGAGAGAGAGAGAGAGAGAGAGAGAGAGAGAGAGAGAGAGAGAGAGAGAGAGAGAGAGAGAGAGAGAGAGAGAGAGAGAGAGAGAGAGAGAGAGAGAGAGAGAGAGAGAGAGAGAGAGAGAGAGAGAGAGAGAGAGAGAGAGAGAGAGAGATCAAGAAATTTAGGATCACAAAGATAGAATTATTGAACAATTTATCTAATATCTATAAGCGTAAGGTAAGCCCGGGCGGAATGTTTTTATTAGGAAATTTCCTCTTCGATGAAAGAGATAATTATCAGGTTTAATCGGGGCACAAAGAGAGGAAATTTAATTTTTTTCTACGGACAGAGAGAGAGAAGAAACGGCCAAAAACAGGGGCTTTTGCGCGGCACATACATGTATAGTACATGTATAGTACATGTATAGTACATGTATGTGCCGGGCTGCGAGACTCGTCAACAATGCACCAGTGGCAGCGGCTTTAGCGAGAGGACGTCCGCTGGACAAGACATTGATTTGTGTTTGTCCAGGCGATGATAACGTCCCCTGTTTTCCATGAAAATGTCACCTGTGATTAAAAAAGTGCACTTAGATACGAGCTTATCGGGATTTCCGTTCTCGATAATGCGACGCCAATGTGTCGCACACTTCAAGTCTCACAAACCAGGTTTAGAACTTAAGCTGACGGTGACACACTTAAATGTAGTTGACAAATGCGTTTCACTCGCAACACTCAACTAGAGAGGTCGATGCTCTAATTACCGCGGTACCACGTGACCTTTACGACAATACTAGAGCATAACCAATTGTTTGACCTTTTCGTTACATTCGTTACGTTACACTACGTCAACATGTGCCTTATCTCCAAACCCCGTCGGTTTATTTGAGTGCAGCAAATGGCAGAAATAGCATAATCACCAGGGTCAGTGAGGTGGATAGTTTTCCTGCATTGGAAGCAGCGAAAGTAATTAGCTAGTTGGGAATGGTCGAGACGGATACGACACGGCCGATCAGTCCAGCTGGCAAGCAGAGCCACCCTACGGCAAGCCATCCAATGATTTACCTGCGATTTATATTTCTGGGGAACAGAACAATTCCACTTAATACCCTACTGCAAGCCATACAGTGATTTACCTGTGACTCTATGTTTGTGGAACAGAACAATTTCGCTTAAGAGAAAATCGATTTCGCTTAAGTGAACAGGAAATGGCGTTTTACGTAGACGGAATGGGATCAGACGTCAAGCAATTGGTTAATTTGAGGGGTGCCAGACGAGAATATCCTTACAAAAATTTGCCGCGCCAATCACCATAATGTTAACCAAGAATTGTTCTGCTTATTATTATTATTATTATTATACTCTAACGGTCACAATCCACGCACCGCTCTCGTTAGGACAAACCCTTGATCAATCACTGTTCATATAAACGGAAGTAGTGTCATTTATCAATGTAACGCAAGTCAAATGAAGCACCGCTTACACACAGCTGCTTCCTCAATTCGATTTTATTTGCTCGTCTCGTTTCAGAACCTATCTAGTGTCTATGACGCCATTTTAACTCGCTCGTGCGCTATAACCATATATATATATATATATATATATATATATATATATATATATATATATATATATATATATATATATATATATATATATATATATATATATATATATATATATATATATATATAATAATAATAATATAATAATGATGTTTTATTTCAGGCAAGAGCCTATAATATTATATATACATACAAGTAAAAAAACATAAATATACACACACGATGAACAATAGAGGTACATATAGTGAGAAAAAAAATATATATATATAAATATGCATACATGACGTGTAGTAAATATATATATATATATATAAACTAAGTCAAACATCATGAATTAAAAGCATGCAATTGATCAATCCAATGTGTAATCAATGGACTTCGATAATAAATAAAAGTATGAAAATAATTCACAAAAAGTATATTGTCGGATTTTTCCAACCGGCATAAAAGGCTAACAATTGATGAGCGAATGCCTTCATTAAAGGATTTAACATAATTAGTAGTGAACATATGGCTTGCACTACAACGGGATGACAAGTTGTGTATAATTATAAATCTGTTGTTATAAGCGAAAGTAATACCTTTTAGACTCTGTTTTTTAAAATTACACCAAAGACTAGAGGTGTACATTGAACCACAGTATGAATTAAATAAAGTTGTTTTAATGGTACTGTTGCATAAGTTAAATTTTCTGGCTAAAGCATTTGCCTGTGCATAGATACATCTTTTCTGCCTGGCAATATCGTCATCATCAGTAAGGTTATTGTTTATAATATGGCCAAGGTATTTACATTTCTCAGTGTAAGGTAGTGTATGGTTATTGATAACAACAGGATGAATATTTTTCTTGTCCCTAGGTTTGTTATCAATAACCAGACAGAAAGATTTGTTGGCATTGTATGTTATATCAAACATATTGCCATACTCTGCACAACAAGTGGTGAGTTTTCTCAACCCCGCAACACTAGGTGAAGAAACACAAAGGTCATCGGCATACATCATATGATTCATTACGGTTCCTGCATAAAGGCAGCCAATTTGTAATTTATTCAAATTTACACTTAATGTAAACGTTAAAAAGATGTGGAGAAAGGATTCCACCCTGCTTAACACCGTTTGAAACGGTAAACAATTCTGAGAAGCTACAACACCATCTGACAGTGAATTTCTGGGTTCTGTACCAGTAATAAAGAATGCGAACAATAAAAGAAGGACATCCCCGGTCAATTAGTTTGGTGAATAGCTTACTATGATTGACTTTGGTAGTAACATACATAGATGAGCCATTCGCTATGTAGTGTCGAAAGAGTTCTTTTAAAAAAATATGAGCATTTCAGTTGAGTGATGCTTTTTAAATCCAAATTGGTTTACATATGTACATAAAAAAGTAGAAACCCTGGATAATATCAAGGATTCAAATAATTTACTAGCAATTGTGGCTAGAGCAATGGGTTGGTAGTTGTTGTTATCAGACAGGTCACCCGCCTTATTTTTAATTATGGGGGCTAAGATTGTAATCATCATAGCATCCGGTAAAAACTGTGAATTAACATGCTGCTATATAAAAGTGACATGAGAACATGACGTTTTTCATTCGCATATTTAAAATGTTCGTTACGTACACTATCATAACCCGGGGCTTTGCCTACAGGCATTGCATGTATTATATCTTGAATTTCCTTAACATTAACAATCATTTGAACATTAAGCTGTACATTGCTACAGTATTCATTAATCTTCTTGATGTTGACTGGAGAGCCAGGTATAGAGTTAAGTAGGGACTGGTAATGATGAAGCCACATATTCTTTACATTTTCTGCACCAGAAGCACCACCAACATTGCTAGGATTTGGCAACCTGGCGTTATTCATATGTTTTATGTCTTTCCAGAAGTTTTTGAAGTCATTATTACATAGTTTAGAAGCAAGTCTTTCAGCTTTAAGAATTTCAGCATTTTTTTCACATAGTCTTTTGTTGCGTTTAAAATGAGCGCGTCTAATTTTCATTATATCATAAAAGGGACACACACGCACGCACGCACGCACGCACGCACGCACGCACGCACGCACGCACGCACGCACGCACGCACGCACCCACCCACCCACCCACCCACCCACCCACACACACACACACACACACACACACACACACACACACACACACACACACACACACACACACACACACACACACACACACACACACACACACACACACACATATGTCTATGACATACAGGATTTACACGAGACAATATCGTCGCGATTGTTACGTCATTAGACAAGGTCATGGCTGTTTTATATATCCAGCACTGTCGTTTTAAATAGTCTTCTTCTTCTTCTTCCAAAATTCCCCCTAGCCTCAACTTGCTGAAGATGCACAATACCAACAGGCGGACAAAAAATTATACTGTTTAAAAAAATTGCATCTAAAGTCTTAGATAATGAAGTTTCTGAATGTTACTCTTAAATGCATCCAGACTGTTTAGACTAACATCTGTTGAGGAAGAGAGTTGAATAAGTTGAATAGTACTGGGGGGAATAGTACTGGGGGAATAGTACTGGGGGAAATAGTACTGGTGGAAATAGTACTTGGGGGAATAGTACTGGGGGAATAGTACTGGGGGGAATAGTACTGGGGGAAATAGTACTGGGAGGAATAGTACTGGGGGAATAGTACTGGGGGAAATAGTACTGGGGGGAATAGTACTGGGGGAATAGTACTGGGGGGAATAGTACTGGGGGGAAAAGATTAGAAGTGATAATTACATACGGAGTAAGGGATGTGAATGGTGTATCTTATTGCTGATATTCACCGGAACAAGGTATTGGTTTGAAGGTATTCCCACTAGGCCATTAAATACTATGTACCTCATGCAGAACTCAGCATCGGTATGCTAGCGGCCTCCTTCCCAATCATTTCTAATAATTGTGTCAGTGTAAAGGGATCCCAAGAAGGGGTCTGGCAAGTGCAAAGTAGGCTTGAGTTTTTATTTAAACATAGTTGTAATTATTAGAAGTGACGTCGCTTGTAACGTAACGTGTTGTTAGTTCAACCGGACATTCAACTGGTGATAGGCCAACACGTTCTATGACCGCAAAATGCGTGTAATGTCACGTTGCCAAGTCGACTTATAACCTGCAATGGGTGTCCTGTCACGGTGCCAAATATACATGTTATTTGAATTATGCGACTGCCATTGTTTGCAATATCACGCTGCCAAATACACCTGCACGTACCTTTCATCGTGTAACGTCCAATGGGTGTCCTGTCACGCTGCCAAATACACCTGCATGTACCTTTCATCGTGTAACGTCCAATGGGTGTCCTGTCACGCTGCCAAATACACCTGCATGTACCTTTCATCGTGTAACGTCCAATGGGTGTCCTGTCACGCTGCCAAATACACCTGCATGTACCTTTCATCGTGTAACGTCCAATGGGTGTCCTGTCACGCTGCCAAATACACCTGCACGTACCTTTCATCGTGTAACGTCCAATGGGTGTCCTGTCACGCTGCCAAATACACCTGCACGTACCTTTCATCGTGTAACGTCCAATGGGTGTCCTGTCACGCTGCCAAATACACCTGCACGTACCTTTCATCGTGTAACGTCCAATGGGTGTCCTGTCACGCTGCCAAATACACCTGCACGTACCTTTCATCGTGTAGCGTCCAATGTTTACACCATTTCGCAGCCAAACATCACGTAGCTTGCATACAAAACGAACAAAATGATATATGCATTACACTCACCTGTGGAATTAACTTGCCCGGTATTTGTAAGCAGCACGTAGCCTGCTTACTAGGGGGAGGCTTACTAGGGGGAGGCTTAAACAAAACAAAATATATGTTATCTCGCATGGGTGAGGTTTTAGACAGAACATTTTTACAAATTGTATGATACCCTACAGTGATCAGGCCTCATTCAGAGGAAACATGACTTGCAAATGAAACCCAGTAATGTAATTAGTGGTGGTGTGTAATACACAGGTCTGTGTGATGCGCCTAGTGCTGTGGTGGTGTGTAATACACAGGTCTGTGTGATGCGCCTAGTGCTGTGGTGGTGTGTAATATACAGGTCTGTGTGATGCGCCTAGTGATGTGGTGGTGTGTAATACACAGGTCTGTGTGATGCGCCTAGTGTGGTGGTGGTGTGTAATACACAGGTCTGTGTGATGCGCCTAATGCTGTGGTGGTGTGTAATATACAGGTCTGTGTGATGCGCCTATTGCTGTGGTGGTGTGTAATACACAGGTCTGTGTGATGCGCCTAGTGATGTGGTGGTGTGTAATATACAGGTCTGTGTGATGCGCCTAGTGCTGTGGTGGTGTGTAATACACAGGTCTGTGTGATGCGCCTAGTGCTGTGGTGGTGTGTAATATACAGGTCTGTGTGATGCGCCTAGTGCTGTGGTGGTGTGTAATACACAGGTCTGTGTGATACGCCTAGTGTGGTGGTGGTGTGTAATACACAGGTCTGTGTGATGCGCCTAGTATGGTGGTGGTGTGTAATACACAGGTCTGTGTGATGCGCCTAGTGCTGTGTTGGTGTGTAATACACAGGTCTGTGTGATGCGCCTAGTGCTGTGGTGGTGTGTAATATACAGGTCTGTGTGATGCGCCTAGTGCTGTGGTGGTGTGTAATACACAGGTCTGTGTGATGCGCCTAGTGTGGTGGTGGTGTGTAATATACAGGTCTGTGTGATACGTCTAGTGTGGTGGTGGTGTGTAATAAACAGGTATGTGTGATGCGCCTAGTGTGGTGGTGGTGTGTAATATACAGGTCTGTGTGATGCGCCTAGTGTGGTGGTGGTGTGTAATATACAGGTCCCTGTGATACGCCTAGTGTGGTGGTGGTGTGTAATATACAGGTCTGTGTGATGCGCCTAGTGTGGTGGTGGTGCGTAATACACAGGTCTGTGTGATACGCCTAGTGTGGTGGTGGTGTGTAATATACAGGTCTGTGTGATACGCCTAGTGTGGTGGTGGTGTGTAATATACAGGTCTGTGTGATGCGCCTAGTGTGGTGGTGGTGTGTAATATACAGGTCTGTGTGATACGCCTAGTGTGGTGGTGGTGTGTAATACACAGGTCTGTGTGATACGCCTAGTGTTGTGATGGTGTGTAATATACAGGTATGTGTGATGCGTCTAGTGTGGTGGTGGTGTGTAATATACAGGTCTGTGTGATGCGCCTAGTGTGGTGGTGGTGCGTAATACACAGGTATGTGTGATACGCCTAGTGTGGTGGTGGTGTGTAATATACAGGTCTGTGTGATACGCCTAGTGTGGTGGTGGTGTGTAATATACAGGTCTGTGTGATGCGCCTAGTGTGGTGGTGGTGTGTAATATACAGGTCTGTGTGATACGCCTAGTGTGGTGGTGGTGTGTAATACACAGGTCTGTGTGATACGCCTAGTGTTGTGATGGTGTGTAATATACAGGTCTGTGTGATGCGCCTAGTGTGGTGGTGGTGTGTAATACACAGGTCTGTGTGATACGCCTAGTGTGGTGGTGGTGTGTAATATACAGGTCTGTGTGATACGCCTAGTGTGGTGGTGGTGTGTAATATACAGGTCTGTGTGATGCGCCTAGTGTGGTGGTGGTGTGTAATATACAGGTCTGTGTGATGCGCCTAGTGTGGTGGTGGTGTGTAATACACAGGTCTGTGTGATACGCCTAGTGTGGTGGTGGTGTGTAATATACATGTCTGTGTGATATGCCTAGTGTGGTGGTGGTGTGTAATATACAGGTCTGTGTGATGCGCCTAGTGTGGTGGTGGTGTGTAATATACAGGTCTGTGTGATACGCCTAGTGTGGTGGTGGTGTGTAATATACAGGTCTGTGTGATGCGCCTAGTGTTGTGATGGTGTGTAATATACAGGTCTGTGTGATACGCCTAGTGTGGTGGTGGTGTGTAATACACAGGTCTGTGTGATACGCCTAGTGTTGTGATGGTGTGTAATATACAGGTCTGTGTGATGCGCCTAGTGTGGTGGTGGTGTGTAATACACAGGTCTGTGTGATACGCCTAGTGTGGTGGTGGTGTGTAATATACAGGTCTGTGTGATACGCCTAGTGTGGTGGTGGTGTGTAATATACAGGTCTGTGTGATGCGCCTAGTGTGGTGGTGGTGTGTAATATACAGGTCTGTGTGTTGCGCCTAGTGTGGTGGTGGTGTGTAATACACAGGTCTGTGTGATACGCCTAGTGTGGTGGTGGTGTGTAATATACAGGTCTGTGTGATACACCTAGTGTGGTGGTGGTGTGTAATATACAGGTCTGTGTGATGCGCCTAGTGTGGTGGTGGTGTGTAATATACAGGTCTGTGTGATACGCCTAGTGTGGTGGTGGTGTGTAATACACAGGTCTGTGTGATACGCCTAGTGTTGTGATGGTGTGTAATATACAGGTCTGTGTGATACGCCTAGTGCTGTAGTGTAGTGTGTAGTAAGTAGTTTTTGCTTCATACTCTCGCGTTCAGCTGCAGCCGCAGGTAGCTCCTTCGGGTGAAAAGGGTGCCGATTGCGTAAGTCTCCCCTGCTGGTACATAGCCTCTCCATAGACAAGACTCTAGTACAACCTCCCCGTGGTTCACCGTGGATACTGGGCACCCTGCGGCCCCAGACGAATGTGCTAGGGATCTAGGAGAAGGAAATCCCTGATTTAAAACCCGGGCAGGTGGCGCTCGATAGTCTTGACTGTAGGTCAGCCAGGGCAGCGCTGCAGTGGCTATAACGTCCCAAATACATGAATGGCACAGGTACAGGAAGTCGATATAGCTGCCGCTTCCGGGGTAGCTGACGCGCCGCGTCTCCCGGCAGCGATGAGAAATCAGCGAAGGCCGGGTGGATCGTTCCGCCGGCAACCACCCAAATGCGCAGTCCGGATAGGAAGTTTGAATGTGGGAACGATGGGAACGGGGGAGGGGTCACTAGAAGTGACATACATGATGGATAGAAAGAAATTAGAGGTGTGCGTCCAAGAGATCAAGTGGAAGGGAGATAGAGCGAAGACACTGGCGGGTGGGTATAATGCCGCACGCAGGAGGAGATGGTGTGGGTATCATAGTATCAGAGGAAATCAGTTAGGACGCGGTGAGAGTGGAGAGATGGCAAGGGAGGATCATTGATGCATGGATGATGGTGAAAAAGCAACTTGTGTGCATTATGTCTATGTATGGGCCTCAAACAGGAAGGACGGAGACAGATAAAAGGGCCTTCAGGGAAGAGCTGGAGAAAATGGTGGGATTGGTGGAAGCACATGTGATGGTGTGCATAGCTGGCGATTTTAATGGACATGTTGGTATGGCAGAGACGGGAGAAGAAGAGTCGGTCGGGGGATTCGGATGGGGAACAAGGAACCGAGAGGGTCGAGAGCTGGTAGAACTGGTTATGAGAAATTGGCTGGCCGTGGCAGGAACATTCTTCAAGAAGCGGGAAAGCCGTAAAGTATCGTATAGACGTGGCAAGCATAAAGCAGAACTCGACTTGTTGGTAGTGAGGAGGCAGCAGATTTGGAGAGTGAAGAACTGCAAGATCATTGCTGTTGAGCGTGTGGCCACACAACACAAGCTCCTGGT
Organism: Lamellibrachia columna; assembly: GCA_963662155.1. Classification (NCBI taxonomy): domain Eukaryota; kingdom Metazoa; phylum Annelida; class Polychaeta; order Sabellida; family Siboglinidae; genus Lamellibrachia; species Lamellibrachia columna. The sequence goes on from OY759271.1 coordinate 46,104,656, forward strand.
TTTTGTCGTGCGCAAAGAGGAAATGCAGTGGGAAAACGGCCGTTGCATACAAAGAGAAGTTGACATTAGACTACGAGAAACTTGGAACAACAGTAGGAACAGTGAAAAAGAATGAAATACTTTCAAAGATGCTTTTGTTGACGTAGCAGATAAACAGACAGAAAACAGTAGCAAAAGCAATCGGAGGAAAGAGAGATATATGGAAGATTTAACAAGATTTGCCATCCAAGCCAAAGGCCCAGATGGCAAGTGGACAAGGAAGCCATTGGCTTATCGAGAGTCCAACAATGTTCATCTACTTATAACCCGCCCTCCTGAGATATGTGTCCACCTTGTTTTTAAACATATTCACGCTGCTAGCAGTTACACAATCTGTAGACAATTTGTTCCATTCATTTATTGTCCTCTGTGAGAACGAGTGCTTCCTGATGTCCAATCTACATTGATCCTTTACTAATTTTACCTCATGTCCTCTAGTTCTGCTATCCTTCTTGAGTGAGAAAAACATATTTCTATCAATATTTTCATACCCATTCAATATCTTAAAAACTTCAATCTGATCTCCTCTTAACCTCCTTGTCTCTAGAGTTGTTAAACCACGTTCTTTCAGGCGTTCTTCATAACTAAGGTCTCTACGTTCTGGAATCATTTTAGTTGCTCTCCTTTGTATGCGTTCAAGCGTATCTATATCCTTCTTACAATATGGTCTCCATGCTTGTATACAGTATTCTAAATGAGGTCTAACTATTGCTTTATAAAGAGGTATAATTAACTTTTTTCCCTTGTATGTTATGTTTCTTCTAATCAATCCAAAAATGTTATTACCCTTTGAAGCTGCAATACCACACTGCTCTGAAACTTTCATATCAGCGCTTATTGTAACTCCTAAGTCCTTTTCTTTTACAGTAGTACCCAGAACAGTATCTCCCATTTTATAGTTTACATTCAAGTTCCCATGTCCTGTATGTAGGCATTTACATTTCCCAAAATTTAACAGCATCTGCCATTTCTCAGACCATTTCAATAATCTGCCTAGATCGTTTTGTAAATGTTGTTTATCACCATCAGTATTAACCTTTCTAAACAGTTTTGTGTCATCCGCAAATTTCAGTACGTTACTTGTTACACTGTCGTCCAAGTCATTGATATAAATTAAGAATAATATAGGTCCTAATACTGATCCTTGAGGTACCCCACTCAAAACCGATTTCCAATTTGAAACTTCTCCATCTACTACAACTCGTTGTCTTCTGTCAGTCAGCCATTGTTCTATCCAGTCAGTTATGCTATCCCCGATACCATGGGCTTTTAATTTAAGTAGTAATCTTTGATGTGGCACTTTGTCAAAAGCTTTCTGAAAATCTAAGTAGATAATACCTACTGGCGATCCCACGTCTAACCACTTAGTGATTTCTTCCAAAAAACATAACATATTTGTTAAGCATGACCTCGCTTTAAGGAATCCATGTTGAGATTAATTTAATAATTTATGCTTAACGAGGAAGTCCACCATATGGTCTTTAATTAACCTTTCTAATAATTTACAAATCACTGACGTTAAACTCACTGGTCTGTAATTCTCTGACTTATTTCTCGAACCCTTTTTAAATAATGGTATGATGTTTGCTTCTTTCCATTCAAACGGAACAACTCCCTCTTTTAACGACAAGTTGAATACTCTTGCAAGATGACAGAAGGGATCAAGTAGAATGGGGTACAACCGAATATAACATTACAGCAACTGTATGGACAGAAGAAGAAGGCGGCTAGGAGAGCCGTGGACAAGGCAAAAAGGGGAATGGAGGAGCAACTATACAGACTACAGACAGTTAGACGAGGATTGCGGAATGAAGTTGATATAGAAGATGGTACAAGAGAGGGACGAGGACAGCGAGGATGCGAAAAACTGGATTAGTAATCAAAGACAAGAATGGGAAAGATGTATTGAAGGTCTGGGAGGAGCTGCTGAGCCAAAGGGAAAACAGCGAACTAGAACTACCAAGTGTAGTAGAAGGACAGCCAACAACAATATCATGACATCAGTGTAGAAACACACACACACACACACACACACACACACACACACACACACACACACACACACACACACACACACACACACACACACACACACACACACACACACACACACACACACACACACACACACACACACACACACACACACACACACACACACACACACACACACACACACACACACACACACACACACACACACACACACACACACCTGGAACTATATATATATATATATATATATATATATATATATATATATATATATATATATATATATATATATATATGGCAATTTGTTATGTCCTGATAATATATATATATATATATATATATATATATATATATATATATATATATATATATATATATATATATATATATATATATATATATATATATATATATTTTGTTGTTGTTGGAAGATTGGCTACCTGCTTTCTAAGCCTGAAGCCAACCCCCTCTGTGATTTCATTTGTTGTCTCTTTGAAGACTAGCCAGAGTTCCTCTATTGGCCTATCATCAAGTGCCAATAGATGTTCAAAGGCTCCATCAATCTTCACCTGGAACTCTTGGCTTGTCTCTCTATCACAAAACTTATCCACACCGTACCTCTTGACTCCTTTCCTGTGTGAACTTGAAACACAGGGTTTGATATTTATATTTGCTATGACCAGGAAGTGTTTTTTTAGATGCGCTGCAAGTGGGCTATTGCAGGTGCTACCACGGCGGACATACTACAAAATATCAATATCAGAGAGGACACCATTACCCCTGAATCTATCACAGATGTCATTAGACATACAATACTCGTGTGGTCTGGGTGTGTTTGCCGTATGCAAAGAGAAAACATCGTTAGGCAAACATACAAATAAGACTTCAAAGGACAGCGGAGAGAGGAAGGCCACTGAAGGGGTGGAGTGGCTACATCAGGAATGATACTGGGCTCACGCTGTTGACAGCAGAGCATCGTGCCATCAACAGAACAGAATGGAGGGGTGCAACTTCCCGGAGGACAGCGACAGGTGCCACTTCCCGGAGGACAGCGAGGGGTGCCACTTCCCGGAGGACAGCGAGGGGTGCCACTTCCCGGAGGACAGCGAGGGGTGCCACTTCCCGGAGGACAGCGAGGGGTCACTATATATTCGCAAATGGCAACATTTTGCTAATAATTTATCCCTCTCTGGGTACAAGACTCTAACCCTCCCTCTGACAGTTTGATTGACAGCTATCTCACTAGTGTTCTCTGATTTGATGGACAGGTAATGGATGACCCAACCATTCTCCAACTAGGAATGCTAATTGCCTAACAATGGTGACTGTCACAATTGGCTATTGTGCATTGCCTGTCCCTATAAAAGAACACAACCAGTAAGTTTTAATCACTTGCCTCTTGGCATAGCTATCACAATGGCACAAGATAATTACAAAGTACAATTTAAGGAAGCACTCTACAAAAGGTTTCAAATACGTCAAAAACATCTAACTACCAAAGTGGAATATTTCAATACTTATAGAACAACTCAGGCTTGCGGCAACTGATGAATCTTCGAAGTCACGCCATAGATACTACTCAGAAAGTAAGTACCATTTTGTATGTATAGCTTCTTATGCTGAACATCGTTTCTTGATTTAGTGAAGTTGTGTGGAATTTGCTCACGAAATCCGCCCTCCTCCCCATCTTTCTTCCCTGCTTTGAATGTTTAGTTTTAAATGTGATTGTACACAGTTGGGTCAATAGGAAATTGGAAGATGCCGAAACCGCTTTTCCCACTTTTGACATTATATTAGATGAATACGGGGTTTGTCCCCTAAGTAGTGTTCATGGCGTTTTTTTGCGTAGACAGGCTTCCTGTTTCTCCATCGGTATTCTTGACTTGTGTTTATACAGGTTAATTGTCAAAATTGCCCCACCTGTTTGTAATTAAATTTGCATATTGGTGGTGGTGGAATATCTGTATTTTGTTCATATGTTCTTGATGTATATTATGTTATCGTTATGTTTGTAGGAATGTGACCTCTGAGAAACTTGTCAGACGGTGTTGTACATGTGTTCAGTTCCTGCCTAGTTGTACATGTGTTCAGTTCCTGCCTAGTTGTACATGTGTTCAGTTCCTGCCTAGTTTGCTTTGAAGAGTTCACATTCCTGTTAATGTTCTTCCCAAAGTGGCTGCATGATGATAAGTAGTCCACGATAAGTAGTCCACGATAAGTAATCCATGATAAGTAGTCCATGATAAGTAGTCCATGATAAGTAGTCCAGTCCAGTTTGTAATAAACGTCATCATTTGACCTATTTCAATTCTCTACTATATCGGACTTTGGTTGTTGCATAAATGGAATTATGCAGTAATTACATCATACCAGAATTATTTCATAGAAATTACTCCACAGCCCCAGGCCAGACAGGTGAAAAACCCCATTGTTTTTCATGATAACTAGTGAGTATAATAATTATTTAGTAATATTGGTTGAATACAATAGCAGCTTTCACCAATACTGTGATGTAAAATATTATGAATTTATTTAACATCATCAGAATATGCCATATTATATAATATTATATAATATATATATATATATATATATATATATATATATATATATATATATATATATATATATATATATATATATATATATATATATATATATATATATATATATATATATATATATATATATATATATATATATATATATATATATATATATATATATATATATATATATATATATATATATATATATATATATATATATATATATATATATATATATATATATATATATATACTATATAATACATATAACATATAGGATAAATTATCTGAAGAAAACGTTATTAGTCCGTAGTTTGTGGAAATAATCGCTAGAATAAAGTAAGCAGTACAGCAGTGACAGGAATATATTATTTATTTGTCGTCAACAACGCACAGGTTTACGGAACAGTTGCTGCTCAACGCAATATTAACAGATACTGATATAACACACTTATATTAACATATACTGATATAACACACTTATACATACACATTAATCTCGCTCTCTGTGAAGATATTGGGACGCAAATGGTTCCGTGCAACTAAATTCCTGGTTTTTCTCCATGTGTCACTTTATCAATATTTTTTGGTGACTTTACATCACGACAAAAAAATCTAAATCAGTGGCAATGGAAATGAATAAATGAGTCCAGTAAGCAATTCCGAGATCAATTCTCGTTCTGCTCCCTTCATATCAACTGGTGCTGGTTCCAATTCTGATAGCACCCAATGCAATTACGATTCTGATGCTGATTTAATTCCGATTCAAATTAGTTCGGGAAAATGAGATCATGGTTCGTAAACGTTTAAGGTACGGCAAGAAAAATAAATAAATAAAATGTATGGGTGTCAAACCTGTGGTTGTTTTATACAGGATATCACCGTCCATTTATTATCGATCACATTTTAGAACAGTGAAAATGTTTCGTAGATATTGTAAATTATTCCTGTTTTAACACATCTTGTAGACCTAAAGGAAAAGTAAGGTTTTTATTTAGGTTATTCGATAGTTAAACTGTAAGCGTGTCTAGGGTGTTGCCAAGGGGGGCCGAGCTTGGTCACCCATTAGTTTACTGTGTTACCATGAAGCAGCGCACCTGAAAAATACGGAAAAAGTCCAATGCACCCTTCCCTATCCCATATACGCCACTATTTAAGCATTTCCATTCGAAAAGCAGCTCGACTTTCAGGAGAACAGTTCATTTGCACAACAGTTTCCGTGCGAACAATGTTCCGTCGAATACATCATATGATGTGTAATTCCGCACACTCGTTTAAGCAAATAGGACAATGCACGGGAACGAAACGCAACAGTTTCGAACAGCAGCAAGGCGTCTGAATCTAAAACCTATCAGTTCGATGTTCTCCTATATGACGATGATCCATACGTCACGGAATTCACGAAATGTACAGAATCTGACACGTCGCACATGCTAAAGCTTTGCTAACGTTATCGTTAGTTCATAACACACACTCACGCTGACATTGATGACTTCGTGACATTTGCTGCAGGCCGTTCCCGAAGCCGCAATACTGTCTCAGTCGCGGAAGTCGGCAGCTGCGACTGAAGAACCCGGTGAAGATGTGGACGAGCGCGTGTCGGAAGTTGCCCCCGCACGCGCTGTACAGGAAGAAGTTGACGCAGAAGTTGGTGTAGTACAGGTACTGGAGGAGCGCCTGGCAGTTTATGAATGCGATGGACGGCCGGTAGGTGTCCGACACGAAGGATATGACGAACGAATAGACACGCACGGCGTGACTGGGTAGATTGATGACGATGAAGAGCGTCGAGACGACAATCAGCAGTTTGGTGACTTTAAGTTGCGACCGGCGCAGGCCTACTTCCGGTTCGCTGTGCAGCGATCCGGCGCTCTCCGTACCGCTGGACTGGCGCGACACGCTCTGGAAGTTGTCTTTGCGCACTCGCCACTTGCGCATGCGTCGGACGACGTAGACGATGCGGACGTTGAGGACGACGATGAGGAGCCACGGAACGACGAGGGTAACGACAGTGTCAACGCTGTTGAGTGTCGTCACCAGGTCGAAGAAGCGAGGTAGCGGCATGCAGTACCTCGTGTGGGCACCAGGCAGCAGCACCGGCGCCGACGTCCACGTGGCGAACGTATAGGCGAGCGCAGCGAACAACGCCACGGCGGCGACGACTGTGCGTGCGCGATGCGCCGTGCATATCCGGCGTCGGTGCAGCGGCAGACAGACGGCGACGTAGCGCTCGGCCGTAAAGATGACGATGTACCAGACGCTGAGGAAACTGAACACGTACGTGAGGTAGACGAACGCCTCACACCACCCAGGCCGTTGCAAGAGGTCGAGTCCGATCCTCGGCGCCCACGAGACGAACACGCACAGCAAGAGACCGTTGTCCGACACGGCCAGTGCCGCCAGATAGACGCTGCAGCTGAAGCGTCGCAGACGCCGAGACATAAACACTATGAAGGACAGGCTGTTTCCCACGAGTCCAACTAACAACAACGTCGGCACAAAGCAACGGTCCATCCAGTTTACGAACGCCTCGAACTGCGTCGGTTCGCCATCCAGCCAGCTGGTCGCGTTTGTCCAGTAGTCAACGTCTTCCGTGGCGTTTTCCATGTTTGTTACAACCGGCTAAGCATCAACTGCATGCAAGGCTTAAGCACTTAATAATCTTTAACTCGTCTGAAGGATCCAGCCATTAATAATTCGATGTTTTTTAGAAATCCAAAACGTTAACCCCGCGCGAGCTACGTGAAGTAACCGCTGTCTATTCTGATATTTAATCTGACCGCATCACGTAATGCAACAAAAGCGTCTATGCAATCACCGCACGAACCGTCCACATCAATTCACTGGTCGACTTCATTGTAGATGACACACGGTCGAAGTGCTGAAGTGCGAGGTCTCGCATCTACATCTACTCCTGCTGCTTCCTATTATTTGGCTGTGAGTCGAATTGACGTGATCGTTGTCCCTCGCCGACCTCAAGAAATACTTAATTCGTGGCGCCAGATCTAGTGTTTTAGTTGAACAGTGCGGCCCCGGGCGAACGAAACCGCCGCCCACACCTCCAAGGCGCCCCGCAACGACTTTCCCGATAGGCTGGTCGAGTAAACGCTAATTGGATAGTGTTCGCTAATTGACCAGACTGCTCCTTAAAAAAAGATGCATGATACCCACTCACACACACACACACATCCGCCCCGACGGTTGTGTACAGAATGCGGGTCTGCCGACGGTCAGACGAGTGAACCGTCCAACTGCATTCCACCGCGGTCGAGTGCTGGGACCGTTGGCGTTTGTTCGCCTCCAGCAGCCGCGGTTGATGCAGGAGGACACGAAACAAACAACACCACGCGCCACAGGCCGCAGACACGCGTCGTGCAGCGATCCACTCTGATTGGTGTTCCCGTGTGGACTGCATCTCGAATGAAGACGGAGGCGGAAGAACCCAGATAAAGAGGGAGGCGTGGCTTGAGATGTGTATTATATCCGACAACGGCATTTAAGTTGATGCAAATCAGGCGGCGGAATAATTAGTTATTTCGTGTGATGTTTCTAGTTTGTTTCCAGCGCTCGGCAACGTCCTGTGATGTCCACTTGCCCACAGCTATGCAACACAGTGCTGCAAGATGTTATGCACAGGGAATAACAAATATATGTAGCTTTTCAAAGGAAGATCCACTAGTGTACCGTACGTGGGATAAGGAGGGTAATTGTGTGTCAATACGGCATTTTGTATCCAGTGGTGTCATGTAACGACGTAAAACTACTTCGTTACTCTACTTGAGTTGTTTTTTCTTGTAATTGACAAGTAACGAAGTCAAAAATTTTAATAAATACTTTTACTTGTAACGAAGTAGTTTTGTCTAAGGTAACGTTACTTTTTACTTCGCTACTTTCATTTACTTTGCGATATATTTTCGTTGCATTTTCGTCTGTTCTACGTCACCGTCAACGACATTTCAGGAAACACTTCGTCGCCAGGCCAAAACTATTAATAGTATCCAGTGCATACAAACCTTTCTTCGGGAAGTAAACGCAACATGAGGTCACTTCCAATTGTTATAGTAATTAAGGCGGACGCGAAAGTTATTGTTGGAGAAATGCGAGATTGTGTTGCTAGCGAATTAGAGTGCACAGAAGAACACCCTGGGCCGTATCTATCGACGATGTTTCGCTTCCTATCAAGAAAAGGTAACTCCATCATTATGGTGTGTTTACTGTGTGCAAGGACGTAGGCGCGTACGTGTTGTTGCCGTCGAATTTGTGAGAAAATATATACAGGTAGGCTTATGGAAGTGACAGGTACCAGGTTGGTTAGTCATTGTAATTTATTAGTAATGTATTCTGCCCTGTCCGATCTTATTGTTATGTCCGACGATTCGATGAACCTCTGCAAACGTGTTATTTGTGATTATGCATGATTATGGCACTTTGCATCGCATAATGCCAGTGATAGTGTATGAAAAAGGAAGATATGTGATTTTTCGGGATTATCGGCGAATTATCACGCTCATTCTGTTCAGTGTTATGGAACTTTTGGGTGTATGTACGGCCATCTTGGAATTAATTAAATTTAGTAAGCAAAGAAATATTTTTTTTATCTAATGCCATCCTTGAATATGTTGATATGTAACGAACATATTTCAATATTTAGCCTAGATAATGTAGGTTTCTTTTTAGTCAAAGTCTTTGTAGTAGTAACTAAGCATACGTTTGTACACCATTTGAAGATCTGAGGTGAGAACATTTGTCCAAATTTGAAAAAAAGGTCTGCGTGGCAATGTTACCATGTGGCAGTTGGCAATTTGAAAACAGAGCTCAGAAATTCGGCTCAATTCAAAGCTCACTTTGAACTCAATACAGGTTGCAGTTCCTGCTCTAAGATAACATTTGTTGCCTGCCTGCACATATCTGAAAACACGCGGACATGCCCTTTGTGTGTGGTGGGACCCCAATGCCAATGGGGCATCTTAACAATTAGTAATTGGCTTGCTACTCCTGCATTGTTCCATTGAGCAGGTATGACTGGTGACTTCGATCCGACAGGACGATGATGTGTCGTGACACCGTCCGTCAAGAGTCGTGACATCGTCAAGGGCCACTGCTGAAGAACATGTTCACCAGCACTGTCAGCTGGCGCTGCGTGTGAGCGCCTCTTCAGTGATGCTGGACGCATCTACACGCCATCGAGCGCACCCATCGGGATGGAGATTTCAAGGGCCAGATCTTGCTGAAGCGTAACAAGTCGTTTGTTGTGTGAACTTAGACTGTGCTAATTTGACTACCCAACTATTATTACGTATTTTACTTAATGTTATTATCTTGTTTTTTTTATGCCACTATCTAGTAGGTGGCAGCACATGTATATAAACATAGTAGCACTACAGTTACATTAGTTCACAATGTTATTGGTATTTTGTTTGAACAAGTGGGAGCTATTGTATATAAATCAGTAGAACTGTATTTCCTTTTTATTTCTTAAATAGTAGTATTTGTATATAGAAGGCACAGTCTTTAGTTTTCCATAGACCATTATTCATGTATACGTTGGAATAGTTAAGAGTAATTATTTTCACTTTGTCTTCATTTTTTGTACGCTGATGCTGTAATGTATATGTAGTTTTACTTTTTACTCACGTAGTTTTTTAGAAGGTACTTTTACTTTTACTTTTACTCACGTAGTTTTTTTAGAAGGTACTTTTACTTTTACTCAAGTAGTTCTGATGTGAATTACTTTTCCTTATACTCAAGTACAAAATTAAAGTTATATATAACCGAGTAGTCTTCGCGCAGTAATTGCAGCGTGGCTGAATGCTTCCCAGAGAAGTGTCAAAATGGCGTAGTAATGAACAGGCCTGCCAGGGGTGACGCGTAAAGCACTTTGAGCAGTTCCATTGACAGGATACCGCGCAATTTCCCGCTTTACTTTTAGTGAGTTCGAATAAGTCAGGAGCCACATGTATATTTTTACACGATCGTTTGCGCATCCACGCAGCCAGACAGACTAACAATGAGTTTGGAAGACAAAGCAAATGTTCAGTCCGCAAGAACTCTAAAAGGTCGCGTTGAGTGCAACAGAGCATTGTAGTTCCGTGAGTTCTATCAATAAAACTTCCGACGCGTCGGCTACTTCAACTTGTAACTTTTTTGGAAAATAGGATCAACTGCGACATTTATCACGTGATGCCTTACATTTACCCATGATGCCTTACATTTAGACTATTCGCCACCTGGCGACTAAAACTACGCCGTTGTGGGTACCGTCTATTAAAAAAGATTGCCATCCAAAACTACAAGTTCCAGATGGCAAGTGGATTAGGAAGCCATAAACTTATCGATAGGCTAACAATTTTATTATCTATGTATAGCCAGCCCTTACCAGATGTAAATTTTATTTTTAAACATATTCATACTACTGGCATTAAAAAATCATTTGACAGTTTGTTCCATTCATTTATAACCCTCTGTGCTTTCTCATGTCCAGCCTACACTGCTCCTTAACTAATGCTGCTTTATATCCTCTGGTTCTACTGCATTCTTTAACTTTGAAGAACATATTCCTATAAATATCCGCATAACCAGTCACTATTTTAAACACTTCTATTTGGTCTCCTCTTTGTCTCATTGTCTATAGTGTTGTCAAACCACATTCTATTAAGCGGATTTCACAACTAAGGTCTCTCAATTCTGGACTAATTTTATTTTCTCTTCGTTGTATTCTTTCTAGTCCTTCTTACGATATGGCCTCCACACTTGAATACCATACTCCAAATGCGGCCTAACTATTGTTTTGTGCAGATGTACAATTAATTGTTTATCCATATATGTGATAGTTCTCCTAATTAGTCTTAGAATTGGATTACCTTTTGAAGCAGCAATCCCACATTGCTCTGAAACTTTCATGTCAGCACTAAATGTTACTCCTGAGGCCTTTTCTTTTGTGGTTCTGTAGTTTTGTAACACAATTGCATGGAACGTGACATTTCATATATAACTGCAATGCCTTTTTCTTTTATATGCAGTTTTTGTAGTTTTTATATCGTTTGTAAACTTCCACCGACAGTCTGCGGCTGAACCTGTTCAAACTACGATTTTCGTATGTACTTAACATTGTACTATAATTAATTGTGACTCATTTAACTAGACATGCACTATTATTAGACAAATCAGTCAATACTGATTATTTGTGGTTGTATGCATCTCTTTGATTGCGGTATATATCGAAACTGCACCCGAATTCCGGGCCAGCAGATGTTTAAACAACTGTTATGCAACGTGCGAGTCGGCTAGCATATGGCCTATGGGAATGAACTGGGAGACCTGTATGTTTTATGTGATGCAGGAAACACCAGAAGATTGTCGTAGCTGGCGTCTGTGCCAGTGAAAGTACATTTATACGAAACAAGGTGAATATGTATTACGTGCTATGAGACCGTATGTGATGTTACTATTAATTTGACATTAATACGTGATGACGTTACTGTGGAATTTACTGTGGAATTACGAACTGTAGCCTATGAACTTGTGTCAGAGTAGAGGTGTGTAAGTCACGGCTCAAGCAATACTGATAATATTCTCATAATATCTTCACAACAGTCTCGCAACAGTCTCGTAACAGTCTCGTAACAGTCTCGTAGTAGTCTCGCAACAGTCTCCTAAAAGTCTCGTAAACATCAGCGTAACGTAACATTCTTCTTGCAACATCTACGTAACATCCACGTAACATCCACGTAACATCCTCGTAACATCCTCGTAATAACCACGTTTTATCATCGTAATCATGCTCGCAACTTCATCGTAACATCCTCACAATTACCTCGCATCATCCATGCACCGTGGCTGAATGATGCGAATAAATGAATATTTAACCCGCATCGATATCAACCTGTTACGTGCTCATGCCTTAAATTAATAGTCGTTTAAATTAATAGTCCAGGAGAATTATGGTTGAATATATATATGAAATATCCATTGTGCTGAACATAAACATATGTACCCCGGTAGGTCAGATTTAATGTCAAAAGGTCAAAATGATATCTTAGCTAAATAGAGGGGGGGGGGGCAATGTATTCCCGACGATATAATTTGTGACCCCTGATGGGGCTATCTATTGTGATATATTAACATATATAAAATTGCTGTTGCCATTTTTTCTTACCAGTTTCTGACATCTTGTTCATATTGTTTAGTTTTACCCCATTCAACACAAATATTTCGTCTATGTGAACACCCTAAACCTGCCTCACTTTTATTGTACCCATTTAGCCCTATTAAATTGTTTTATTTTGCTGTTGTGACATATGTTGAGTCCTACTGAATCTCTCTGTGGGCGCAGGTATTGATTTCACGATACTAACCCACCCTGTTAGGTCGCGAGTCCCTAGTTTGGATATTCCTTCGTAATTGTCTTTGCATTTCTGGCAAACAAAAAATTGTTTTAGTGACTAAAACAAACAGGAAAGTTGTTACAGCGAGCTTCAATGTGTGGACAAGTTTGACCTGGCAGATGCTGCCCTAGTAATGTAATGTACATATGTAAACATGGCTGCTAATGTGTGCTGCTCTAGTAATGTAATGTACATATGTAAACATGGCTGCTAATGTGTGCTGCCCTAGTAATGTAATGTACATATGTAAACATGGCTGCTAATTTGAAGCTTGTCGGAAGTAACGACGGCCTAGCGGGCTACAACATTTTACCACCTTTATAGCCTTTTTTTATAAAGACATCGTTGCGTTCAAACATGTTCCTCGTCCTATGCTTACAGCAAAAACATGCGGCATAGCGTCTGTAGACTGTGACGTCTGTAGACTGTGACGCACGTTTTCTTCTTTGAACACTCCCACAGACAGAATGTTGTGCCGTATACTCATGGGAACATGGTCATATACAAACAATATACGTGTATAAAAGAAATGCTTGTTCAGTACCTTTTCTTCACCTATGAAGGTCTATTCTGCCCGACTATTGTGGAATTTCCAAAATTATGCTGTTAGTGTATTGTATGTTTCTAACAATTATATAGTGCTAGTCAAATGCTTGGTTGCAATAAGTTAACTGTGCTGCGGTTATAGGGATCAACCTACAATTACATTTTCCATAAACGTTTTGCATGATTATAAAAAAACGTGAGCATCAAAAATTCTTAAACTTTTACCTGATTTACCTGCCACTGTCATCATCCCACTGACAGGCTGGTTGAGTTTTGTAAAACAATTAAACATTTCTAACTCTTGTAATATGCCTGTATATGCGATACCCGTCAATGTTTACCAATGTTGGCACGAATTACGGCGCACACGTGTCTAGTGGCCACAAAATCCGAAATATTCTGTTCAAAAGCACTTATGTCAGATGGTATGAATTTTTAAAAGCTTCCTATATCCAAACTTACTATGCCCTACATTCGTCTGTAACACACCAGGAAGTCTAACTGAGGCATGCTGTCTATAATCAATTTGGCATATGTTTGGCTGCAGGAGCTGCCGGAAGGATCGCAAGGTTGACATCAGACAGCCTCCGGAGTTCTGTCAGGGTTTACTCCCTTAGATCACTTGAATACCAAGTCTGATGAGCGTGATTGGGTTCAGTCAACAGATAATATTCTGCCCCATGACGCACATTTGCAATATGCCTTCAAACATCACATACATTTAAATACAATTTATAGGTGGACATTTGTATTTTTGTGCGCATATGTACGACAACAAGCGTGCTTTTCATTGTATATATACACTGACTATAGGCAGGAAAACGTTGATAGAAGACACGGATGTGATAGTTGGTTCTTAGAATATGTGGCTGTAAAAGTTGTGGTACTTTCTAGCCCAGCATGCAAATGTCGTTTTATGCTTTGAAAGCCACAGAGCCATCTGGTGTCAGCCACACTGTCTGGCCCTATTAAAGGCCACGCTCATAGACATTCAATAAGCCACATACTAATATTCACAGAAACTTGATAACATATATGAGGTCTGATTGACGACACGTGTAGGCTACAAGCACAACTTGCCGTTGGCGGTGCCTGGCCGTGCGTGTCGTCTGCCGAGAGTGAGACAGCGACACTCCTATGCTACGACAACCACCGCCTAGCTTAGTTTAAGCTCGCGTGCTTGAGGCCCGTCTGTAGTCTATCGGGATCGTAAATGTCAGAAGCCATTAAAGGTTCTAAACATCGCACCTGCTTTTTATGTGTTCACCTATATTTATAGGACAGAAGTGCTCTCTGACGTATTCAAACTACGTCATCAAGGAGACCATCTGATAAATATAAAGTAAACAGTGATAAATTGTAAAAGTGACACATGGCATTGCAAGTCAACTCTGCCTGGTTGTGTGTGATGTAAATATGAACGTGTATATAATTCGTCTGTTTGTCGTCCAGTTGGTATCGTCCACGTGTTGGTTGTGCAGGCGATTCGACGTGGTGTTTGTTCTTTGTGCATTGTTCCAGTTGTCAACAGATGAACGCTGCACGCCATGCGAGCTTGGCGTTGGTCTGCCCGGTGGTGGAGCATCTACACTCCGCAGTCGGTACATGTATGCTCTTTGTACCTATTTATCATTTAGAAAGCAATGTTTTATATTCGTTTGTTATACGTTTGTAATATGTATGTCCTCTGGACGATCTTTGCAGGAATCCTCGCTGTTGCGTTTTCAGCAGCCTACGGGCTATCCAATGATAGAGGCAGACGAAGTGACAAGGAATATTATGTCGAAGCCTAAACTGGTTGACGTCAGATGTAACCCCGGGCGTACCACTATCGCTACCGTTTTGTTTGACGTCAGATTCTAAGTACCTCATTTATTGTCAAAGGTCAGGTATGCACTTCCAAACAATATCAGAGTACGATCCGCAACGATCGACACCTTACAAAAAATATCAGAGTACGATCCGCAACGATCGACACCTTACAAAAAATATCAGAGTACGATCCGCAACGATCGACACCTTCCAAACAATATCAGAGTACGATCCGCAACGATCGACACCTTCCAAACAATATCAGAGTACGATCCGCAATGATCGACACCTTACAAAAAATATCAGAGTACGATCCGCAACGATCGACACCTTACAAAAAATATCAGAGTACGATCCGCAACGATCGACACCTTACAAACAATATCAGAATACGATCCGCAACGATCGACACCTTACAAACAATATCAGAGTAAGATCCGCAACGATCGACACCTTACAAACAATATCAGAAAACGATCCGCAACGATCGACACCTTTCAAACAATACCAGAGTATGATCCGCAACGATTGACACCTTACAAACAATATAAGAGTACGATCCGCAACGATCGACACCTTACAAACAATATCAGAGTACGATCCGCAACGATCGACACCTTACAAACAATATCAGAATACGATCCGCAACGATCGACAACTTACAAACAATATCAGAGTACGATCCGCAACGATCGACACCTTACAAACAATATCAGAATACGATCCGCAACGATCGACACCTTTCAAACAATATCAGAGTACGATCCGCAACGATCGACACCTTACAAACAATATAAGAGTACGATCCGCAACGATCGACACCTTACAAACAATATCAGAATACGATCCGCAACGATCGACACCTTTCAAACAATATCAGAGTACGATCCGCAACGATCGACACCTTCCAAACAATATCAGAGTACCATCCGCAAAGATCGACACCTTACAAACAATATAAGAGTACGATCCGCAACGATCGACACATTACAAACAATATCAGAGTACGATCCGCAATGATCGACACCTTACAAACAATATCAGAATACGATCCGCAACGATCGACACCTTACAAACAATATCAGAGTAAGATCCGCAACGATCGACACCTTACAAACAATATCAGAAAACGATCCGCAACGATCGACACCTTTCAAACAATACCAGAGTATGATCCGCAACGATCGACACCTTACAAACAATATAAGAGTACGATCCGCAACGATCGACACCTTACAAACAATATCAGAGTACGATCCGCAACGATCGACACCTTACAAACAATATCAGAATACGATCCGCAACGATCGACACCTTACAAACAATATCAGAGTACGATCCGCAACGATCGACACCTTACAAACAATATCAGAATACGATCCGCAACGATCGACACCTTTCAAACAATATCAGAGTACGATCCGCAACGATCGACACCTTACAAACAATATAAGAGTACGATCCGCAACGATCGACACCTTACAAACAATATCAGAATACGATCCGCAACGATCGACACCTTTCAAACAATATCAGAGTATGATCCGCAACGATCGACACCTTCAAAACATTCCTGAAAACACATCTCTTCATAATGAACTTAAAATAAGACATTTGGACATTTGATACTGAGACAATGACTTTTTGAATATATTAATGTTCTTTCTAAAATATTTGTGACAATGAGTTTTGCAATTTTTATTATACTGATGTTATACTACTATAGTAATGATTTTAGATTATTTATTATATTAATCGTATAATAGTTATTGATTTTTAGAAAAATTCTTATAACGATTCTTTATTATTTTGATAATGATCTTATAATATTTACTGATTTTATTATTTATATGATTTTATAATCTTTATGATACTGATCTTTAATTGATATTTCGAATAATGGATAAATTATACCAAACGTAATGAGCGCCTTATGTGGCAGATACCGGCCTATAAAAGACTTAATTATTATTATTATTATTATCTACGTTCGGACGGGGACAGATAAGACAACAGGGTTCAACTTGGAAAATGATAATAAAAATAAACAATTATCTGGAAAGAGTGATGTAATTATTATGGAGTGTACATTAGTGAAGACAATGAAAAACGTATCACGCTAACATGTCATGAAAGGTAATGATGGACACTTCGGATAGATGGGAATAACGACGCAACAACAGCATCGACCTGGACGAGGAGGACGGATGTAGGGTTCGTAGACCGGCTGTTCTTTCTCAACCATTGAGTATATTAGAATAAATTATTTTGTGAAGTTACCGCATTGACACAAATAGACCGGCCTTGTTTTAAAAATGACATGTTGGCATTAATTGATATATTGGTGTCATGTTCGTTGGAAACCAAGGATCATGTGGTTAGTCTTCACCTGTCCTGGCCTCGGACAACAGCAAGGTGTGGGAATCCGCCCCGACAACAGGGGGAACTCTCCTGATTGGTCCCTGAATGGCGTCGGCATCAGAAAGTACAAAAATTACCCCCTTCGTCTGTACCCCGTCCACACCTGGCGTGAGAGAGAGAGAGAGAGAGAGAGAGAGAGGAGAGTGAGAGAGAGAGAGAGAGAGAGAGAGAGAGAGAGAGAGAGTGAGAGAGAGAGAGAGAGAGCGAGGATAGAGAGAGAGAGTGTGTGTGTGTGTGTGTGTGTGTGTGTGTGTGTGTGTGTGTGTGTGTGTGTGTGTGTGTGTGTGTGTGTGTGTGTGTGTGTGTGTGTGTGTGTGTGTGTGTGTGTGAGAGAGAGAGAGAGAGAGAGAGAGAGAGTGAGAGGAGAGAGAGAGAGAGTGTGTGTGTGTGTGTGTGTGTGTGTGTGTGTGTGTGTGTGTGTGTGTGTGTGTGTGTGTGTGTGTGTGTGTGTGTGTGTGATGGAGAGAGAGAGAGAGAGAGAGAGAGAGAGAGAGTGAGAGAGAGAGAGAGAGAGAGAGAGAGAGAGAGAGAGAGAGAGAGACAGAGACAGAGACAGAGACAGAGACAGAGACAGAGACAGAGACAGAGACAGAGAAAGTGATAGAGAGAGAGAGTGAGAGAGAGAGAGAGAGAGAGAGAGAGAGAGAGAGAGAGAGAGAGAGAGAGAGAGAGAGAGAGAGAGAGAGAGAGAGAGAGAGAGAGAGAGAGAGAGAGAGAGAGAGAGAGAGAGAGAGAATCAGACAGACACAGACCCAGCCACAGAGAGACAGAGATATTTTAAGTCAACTCTCACAACAACTCGTTCCACTAATCCAACTACTCTACTCGCCGTTCATCAACATGTTCGTGTGCCTGTGCAGCACGGTTGTCTCTGTGCAGCCGTCCTATAAACTTAGTGTGCAGCCCTTTCTCTGTTTGTGTAACCAATCCAAAGTGCGTAAGTTGTAATAGGACAATCCGCAATTTATTGATGCTTGATAGGCATGGCAATGTTTGCCGCTGTGCACACTCAGCTATGTATGCAATATACAAAGCCTGCAGCATAGTGTGCACAGCAAAGAGGAAATACGACATTATAGCACTACATGCGTACATTATAGATAGTCCCAAAGACAGGGTAGACACCAAAAACCCTTGAAAAAGCAAATGTGACCGTATATGATTTACAACTATACCTAGCTAAAACCTACACAAGCATATTAACGGCTCGAAAGTGTTTTACAGATTAATACACACAAAGGCGGGGTGCAGTAGTTGCCCCGCTAGATACCAGAAACCCTTGAAAGCATCCACCGCTACATGCTCACAGTACAACACACAGGGGGAATGTTCCGAAATAAACAAGTCAAGTAAAGGCTCGATACTATTTACTATTACATACCGATGTGGGCGGCGTGTTATTCCTTGCGTGTTATTCCTTGCGTGTTATTCCTTGCGTAATACTAATGACATTTTATCACGATCATGTCTTTTTCACTATATTGTTTACGTACAGAATGCGAGTATACAGTCAGACCGCTGACGGCTGCTAACCAAATGCAAGAACCACCGCCCGCGTCTGCATAAAGCTGTACGGATCAGAATTTATGATTCGTTGGACACATTTGTACCACAAGGTCCTTATCTTCGAAGTTTTGAATTTCCATTTCCCTCTCATTTCGCTACACCATTATAACAAATGATTGTGGCCATATTTCAATGCAATAAACTATATTTAGAGGTCATTCAATGGTTGAAGTTCACTCCTACCCATTACACACTATATTTAGAGGTCACTCAATGGTTGAAGTTCACTCCTACCAATTATAAACTATGCGCATTTCTACAACCCACACAAGTAAACTAAACCTTTCTAGTAAATTTGTCATGTCTAAAAATTGGCATGACTGCTGTCAAGTGACCTTGGCATGTGACTTGTCATAAAAAGTAGGGAAGCTATCTGGTTAATGGATCAATCTGAAGAAGAATATAGACATGGCGACACGGTTAAATACATTCGAAGCCAAAGAAAGCGTTTAAGGAGGCTATCGTTAACCTTTTTGACATTGTGCATAATTTATTGATGCAGTCAATATGACCAAAATCGAAGAAGACAGTTTTACGAGGCACAAAGAGGGGGGCGGCGAAGGTGTATGGGATCAGTTGACAACCGCAATGCAACAACATTTACAAGACAATAAGGCAATTTAGCGAAATGATCTGAAAAATGGCAAATGTTATTCTATTTTGGGAAATGAAAATGCCTACACACAGGACAAGGGAATTTGGATGTAAACTATAAAATGTGAGATACTATTCTAGGTCCGACCATAAAAGAAGATGGCTTAGGAGTAACAATAAGTGTTGACATGAACGTTTCAGAGCAGTGTGGGACTGCCGCTTGACATGGTAATCAACGCGTATAGGTTACGACTATGGGGTTGAAAGTCATCCATTGTTTTGATCGACCTCTAAATATCGGTCAATTCCGATACACTTTTGGCAGGTCAATGTTTTCATTTATTGTAAAAAATATTGAAGGGTGCCCCTAAAGAAATTTTTAATTCCCCTTTGATGTGGATATGGAGTAATGAAAAAGTTGGCTGATAGGTAGACTAATAGTATCTTCTTACTGCACGTGCTGCACGAATGTTTTCCTTTTCAGAATTAAACGAATTGCCATTACATGCCGATTTCTACTTCGCCTGCCAGTGTATTGGCTACCACCAAAAGATAAGGATCCGTCATAAAATTAAACGAATTGCCATTACATGCCGATTTCTACTTCGCCTGCCAGTGTATTGGCTACCACCAAAAGATAAGGATCCGTCATAAAAACAACCGCCTTGGCCCGAGTTTGTACTTGAAAACAGTCAGCATCAAGCCACAAGTTCCGTCCGTGTCTGCGTATACTGCGTGAACCGTCTACCGCCCTCACGAATGGACGACGAGCACAGCGAAGTATTCTCACCACCTTGTGTGTAAGTATCTTGTTAAAACCCAAAACCGTAACAACGAACAAATCATAGTACTAAACCAATGATGCAACTACGAGAGGACGAGAAGACAATCAGCTTGGATCTTACGCAAATGCATTTATCTGCGTATCACTAGCTCGAAAGCACCAGTTGTTCAAGTTGCTCTCTTGAACCTCGTAGGGTGTTTCCAGTTCGTTTCTTCGGAGATCAGCTGTTGACACTACTGCGCATGTGTGTAGATGGAATTGTGGGACACGTTGAGTTCGTGCAGAGAAAGTTGTGCAGCAACGATAATTTTTTTGTTTTGGGGATTTTTTTATTTGAAAATCCGGTGTATCTGATGCTAATATTTCATAATTTGTGTGCGGAAGAATTAGGTAATTGTACGTTTATATCAATTTCATTTACTGATTTTATTAGCTATTTTGTCCGAATTTAATTTAATTCTGATTAGCCTATTTAAACGGTGTCTGCTAAGCAACACGCACAAATTCAGAGCATTAATGCTTTAAGAAGAAATGACGTAACGATGTATGACGAGGCGCGTCCTACGTCATCGCGCAATGCATTACGGCTTGTACTAAAACAGTACTGCAAGAGCGACACGTCTCTATAATGTAGGTGCTGTTTTTCAATTATGTTAAGATACATAACTATTCATTTAATAAGTAAACACATATTACAAAAAAGATACTTATATTGCTATTGGTTTAACAGAAAGCTTGTGTGACTAATTATATGTAGAACTAATTATTATTTGGAAATGTTCTAAGTGGTAAAATGTGTCATTATTTTTGTTGTTAACATAACCAGAACTATCACTCGCGCTGTTATCATTGCGTTATCAATCAATCAATCAATTATCGTCGACGTTAAGTTTGATGCCAGCAAGACAATCGCCTTCATCATCACTCCTACCACCACCTGCGACGTTATCGCCACCGCCAATTGATATTACCGTCGTTACTGTTAC
Source organism: Lamellibrachia columna (assembly GCA_963662155.1). Lineage (NCBI taxonomy): Eukaryota > Metazoa > Annelida > Polychaeta > Sabellida > Siboglinidae > Lamellibrachia > Lamellibrachia columna. The sequence continues at coordinate 46,126,332 of OY759271.1, forward strand.
TATCATAACTAAGATTAGCATTGCTGTTATTGACATGATCATCCAATCACTTTTGTTAATCTTCTTTTAAGACCAAACATACTCTGATATATTAATATTTGTCTTAATAGTTTGTCACAGTCATTCTTACCTTCATTCGCTATGACGCTTCCACAGCTTTGAGCTACCTTCGACAGACTGACTATTGCAAGACCACTATAGCGCCGCTGTAAAAAATAACAAATATTTAATAAATCTCAATCATTGCCGTTGTTATCTTCACCGCAACTTTCACCGTCATTACTATTGTCATCTACACCACTGCCGAAATTACTATAGAGGGGGTGTGCCAGGACACAAAACCTCCCACATATCACCTGTTTTGGGTCCGACCTCCCATCTACATGGGCGGATCCATACCCTGGGGGAATGTCTGGTTTCATCAAAAGACACCAGGTGGCATGACTTCTAATTATTCGAATTTATACATGCTATATACGTGCACGCACACCCACACGCACACGCGTTTACGACAAATGAGAGTGCTGGTGGCAACGCATGTTAGAAATGTCCTCATCTGAGGAACAAATGCAGGAGGACGCCACCTCGCGGCATCTCTAAAAATTTGTTTCTGACTTGATGAGAAACATCCGGCCAAAATAAAGGGGGTGTCCGGCCGTGTCCGGTCACGTGATGGTCACCCCTCGATCCGCCCATGCATCTCTCACCTGTCTGTAGAACCAACCTCCCTCTCCCACCTTTTTCCCCACTTGCCACTTCCCTTCCACTCCCACCTATTTTTAGGCAAACCTCCCACCAGTGTTAGAAACAACCTACCATCTTCCACTTCACGCCAAACTCCATATTATACTCTCATCATAACCCATATCGTTGTCTGTAGTTTTCACCACCAATATCAACACTTTCCTTTGGTCATGTCCACTACCACAGTTATTCCCAGACTGCACCACAATGCACAACGCGTTCACACCGCGAAGTGGCGCCGATGTCCCGGACTTCGACAGGCGCGTCAACTTCGTCAAGTACCGCATCAACAAGGCGGAGAGCCACCTGGGCAGCCTGTGCTCGGCCTTCTCCGACTACATGCTGGCGCAATGCAAGATGCGAGACTGCGGCGACTTCATCGTCAAGACCTTCATGATCTACGTCGAACAGGAATATCTAAGTCAGACCACCAAGGTAGGGTTAGTCCAGACCATCCAGGGAGACGTACTGTGTAGATATGTTCCAGATCACGAAGGTAGTTAAAGTCCATACCCGAAGGTATTTATAATATACATCACATAGTTGTATTCCAGATCTCTAAAAGAACAAAGGGCGGTGTAGTGCAGCCCACCTTTTTGTATCCATATGACTTCCCACAATTACCCTTACAACGACAAGAAACCATGTGGAGGAGCTTGGGTCGGGGGGGGGGCTGTCGCTTGCTATAAGAGCCAGTTGTCTATCCTCCTGCAATGACCAGCTCCAGTTAGTGGGAGGCAGTGTGTGTCCACTCCATTAGTGCATACAGTGAGTGTCCACTCCATTACTGCATACAGTGTGTGTCCACTCCATTACTGCATACAGTGTGTGTCCACTCCATTAGTGCATACAGTGAGTGCAAAACCAGTCAACCGCAGTAGTCAGAAGCAGTGTCTCCAACATTCCGAAAACAGTTTACACTTCCTGATGGCTCTACCGTAGAGCTCATATCTCAGGGCATCCAGTGGGGTCCACTGGTGCACTCCGTACAGTGTTATCAAGAACTTGTCTCCAGCTGCCGCAATGTCTTCCTTTTTTGCTGTAAATGTTGAAGAAATCGTCCAGGTGTTCTTCAAACTCTCCTTAACCTTATGCAGTACGGTCGTCGTACCCTCGTGGAAGAACTCTCACACACTGTCACATCCAAAACAGAAACAGAAACATGATTGAACAGCAGGTAGGTCTTAAGAGCTCCGATCTTCTCCTGTATGTCAAGAACGTTGACAAAAGAAACCATTCCTCGCTCCACCAGACCTGGTTCACCAGCATTACCTGGTTCACCAGCATTACCTGGTTCACCAGCATTACCTGGTTCACCAGCATTACCTGGTTCACCAGCATTATCTGGTTCACCAGCATTACCAAGCTGTGTGTGTCTGTGGCGACAACAAGCACTGGATAGGAAACCTCCTGGTCTGTTTAGACAATCAGCCTGTCCACGCCTCGCTCTGCCTGCTGGAGCTGAACAGAATAGTTTGCAATACATTGTGAAATAATTAACACGATGCTTGACTTGTTGGTTAGGTAACTTGGGTATACCTGGGAAAGCTGTGCTGAGGGACAAGTGGCTTCATGCTGGCATCGAACAGTAATGTAAGCTCATGAGCCATGTTGATAGCACGGTCACCCCTCTTCATCTTGGTGTCTGTAAATGGCACCCCGACCAGTTGTACTAGCGAACTCCTCAAGCGCTGCACATATAGGAATACATTTGGGCAGTGCACCTGTGAACTTTGCCAAGGTAGAATCCGTGATGCCTCGACCGTGAGTATTGCCTCCACTCACATTCAGCATTTTCATCAGACACTGCCCGATTTCTGCCGTAGAAGTGGAATGCCCTCTTAGCAACAAACATTCCCTTATTAGAGAGCATCACGCATAACCTGCTTCACTCTTCTCGTCCGCTGCAGACAGAGACGCGCACACTAGGCGTAAGCGAAGTGGACAGCATCATAGGATACTGGTTTAATTTCCTCTATGCAAACCGGCAGCAGGGCCAAAGATGCCGGTCCGCGTTGAAAATCTGAAGAGATTGAAGATGTTGAAGAGGCCCACCAATTTGATACAATGCAGTCATAGCACCCACAACTTGGCAGTTCTGCTCTTCCCAACATCCTCATACGTAATCAGCAGTGCCGAACGCAATCGACTGCCTCCACAGCGTGGTCGTGCGAGTTCCGAGCAGACTCGAGCAGCATCTTGAGGTGATTGGTGTCGACTCCTTTCACAGCATCTGGAAACCTCAGCATATAAATATTAGCATTGCAGTCGTGCACAAATGAGCCCCAAGAACCCGCGAGTACGCGTGGCCTGTCATCATATGTGCCACTGAGTTCCCAGCGTAGACTGTCTCCGAGCAGGCGTCAATACCAGCACCTGACATCATGTAGGTCACTACAAAACGAAAGCCCCTCAGCTTCAGAATGACACCTTCAAGTTGTGAAGAAGAGAGCACTATCTCAACTGCCTTGATGTACAGGGGCTGGTCAAACGTGACGAAGGAAGGCTTTTGTCACGGACAGTCACTCTCCTTCTTGGCGAAGCAGAGTGCTGAGGATATCGTGTTCGGCTGTGTTGGATCGCGATTTGTACAGGAGAGCGGCACAGTGTTGGCCTTCTCATACTCTCCAGTGTTGTTGATTGTCAGCATAAGGCCAACCCATGCGGACGAGAAAGGAGGTTGAGGTAGAAGCCAGACACCCACACGTTGTTCAAGTTAACGCCGCTCATCTTCAGCTTGCAGGGAGGTTCAGGAATAGAAGAAGGAGTGGATCGAACACCACATATTTCAACCCTGTTATGTCCCGTTTTTGGTAGTTCTTCAACTGAATCTTGTTATAGCTGGAAATGACTGATGCTCTCTCGACCTTCGCAGGATGCTGAAGTGGAAATTTTTTTAGATTGGAAAGGAGGTGTCGTCACCGCTATTCCACCCACCCTGGAAAGTCCCGTGCCCTGTTGTAGTGGCAACGTTGACATCAGCATTGTCATAGGCAAATTGCACAATGCCCTCCACAGAGTCCGGCGGGGGGGTTGTCCTTCAGCTGCGCATTTACCAACTTCACAACCTCATTATAGCTATCATCCAACCCAAGACTGTCGAGTATGTCAATTAGCTCCCTCGACCCATACTTCTTGTGGGTAAACTTTGCCAAAGCAAGTGGGGGGGTGTGTACGACCTTGGGCTGCACGCAGCTATGATGGTTTGACCAATAGCTGCACACTTCCTCCTCACAGGCATGTCTGGGTTCTGTGAAATGGTGTCATCCTGGATGAACCTCTGAAATGGAGGAGCACGCTAACCAGAGACCCACTAATTAACTAAAGAAATGGAGGAGCACGCTAACCAGAGACCCACTAATTAACTAAAGAAATGGAGGAGCACGCTAACCAGAGACCCACTAATTAACTAAAGAAATGGAGGAGCACGCTAACCAGAGACCCACTAATTAACTAAAGAAATGGAGGAGCACGCTAACCAGAGACCCACTAATTAACTAAAGAAATGGAGGAGCACGCTAACCAGAGACCCATTAATTAACTAAAGAAATGGAGGAGCACGCTAACCAGAGACCCACTAATTAACTAAAGAAATGGAGGAGCACGCTAACCAGAGACCCATTAATTAACTAAAGAAATGGAGGAGCACGCTAACCAGAGACCCACTAATTAACTAAAGAAATGGAGGAGCGCGCTAACCAGAGACCCATTAATTAACTAAAGAAATGGAGGAGCACGCTAACCAGAGACCCACTAATTAACTAAAGAAATGGAGGAGCACGCTAACCAGAGACCCATTAATTAACTAAAGAAATGGAGGAGCACGCTAACCAGAGACCCACTAATTAACTAAAGAAATGGAGGAGCACGCTAACCAGAGACCCACTAATTAACTAAAGAAATGGAGGAGCGCGCTAACCAGAGACCCACTAATTAACTAAAGAAATGGAGGAGCGCGCTAACCAGAGACCCACTAATTAACTAAAGAAATGGAGGAGCACGCTAACCAGAGACCCATTAATTAACTAAAGAAATGGAGGAGCACGCTAACCAGAGACCCACTAATTAACTAAAGAAATGGAGGAGCACGCTAACCAGAGACCCACTAATTAACTAAAGAAATGGAGGAGCACGCTAACCAGAGACCCATTAATTAACTAAAGAAATGGAGGAGCACGCTAACCAGAGACCCACTAATTAACTAAAGAAATGGAGGAGCACGCTAACCAGAGACCCATTAATTAACTAAAGAAATGGAGGAGCACGCTAACCAGAGACCCACTAATTAACTAAAGAAATGGAGGAGCACGCTAACCAGAGACCCACTAATTAACTAAAGAAATGGAGGAGCACGCTAACCAGAGACCCACTAATTAACTAAAGAAATGGAGGAGCACGCTAACCAGAGACCCACTAATTAACTAAAGAAATGGAGGAGCACGCTAACCAGAGACCCACTAATTAACTAAAGAAATGGAGGAGCACGCTAACCAGAGACCCACTAATTAACTAAAGAAATGGAGGAGCACGCTAACCAGAGACCCACTAATTAACTAAAGAAATGGAGGAGCACGCTAACCAGAGACCCACTAATTAACTAAAGAAATGGAGGAGCACGCTAACCAGAGACCCACTAATTAACTAAAGAAATGGAGGAGCGCGCTAACCAGAGACCCACTAATTAACTAAAGAAATGGAGGAGCACGCTAACCAGAGACCCACTAATTAACTAAAGAAATGCATGATTTGGTGATTCTAGAGTGCCTTAGTGGTGTTAGTTGGATACAGCATATTGGAAACCCTACCCTAGACACCAACATAATGCCATCTGGGATAAATGGTTCAGAAGTTATATAGTTAATCAACGGGTTGCCGCCATCTTGGACGCCATCTTGAATTCTGCGCTTAGCTCAAGGTGGATCGATGGGGATTTTGTGTGTGTTACTCTAAACCCTCTGTGTGAATATCGTACTGGCTTGACCTCTATAGACCCACTCTGCAGCACGATGTAAGACCTCACACTAAGGACAGCACACATTGCGACTGTCGTCCCTGTCTCTTGTCCTGCAGGTGGCCGTCCGGCGTTTCGCCGAGAACCTGTCCGGCGTGCAGGACTACCGCGAGGTGGCGGCCAAGCGCCTCGAGTCGACCGTCGTCCACCCGCTCTCCATGTACGGCGCCGCCTGCAAGACGGCCAAGCGGAGCCTCAAAGAAGCATATGACGCTCGCAAGTAGGTAGACAGTCTCCTGACTTCAAATATATTATTCTGCTAAAAAGTAATAATTTGCTACCTGCAGTTTGCAATGCCATCTCTCTAGGTGGGGTGAGCTAAAATGTCTGAATGTACACAATGAATTCGTGCTTCCTAGGTGAACGAATTCCACCTTGTGATAAAACGAACGAGTGCTGGTAAATCATGCCGGAGGCTGGTGTGTTCTACGTTTGTGCTTGTGGTGGCGTCTAGTGCGATCATCTGCTTTGACAGTGATGGTAGGAAAACTAGTCCATGGTGTATTTTTAAAAATCATAGTGACATCTCTAATGCAACGTCTGGAGTATTGTGAATTCTATATGAGGTTAGCAACTATTGCGGTGACACTTGACGTTCTCTGACAGACACCAGCGACAAAACAAGCTGCGGAGCTGTACTTGTTCAACATTCTCTGTGTCTGTCTTGGTGTATGGTGACCAGACGCAAGTAGTATATTCAAACGTCGGTCGGACGAGTACCTTGTATGCCGTTTTCTTCTCAAATGGGTGGCGCCGCATGCATTGTTCTCTTGATTAGGTCGAGTGTCTTCCTGGCTTTGTTCTGCACCGTGTTGATGTATGACTACCATGGTATCTTCATGTTGATGGTAATACCCAGATAGTCCTGGTTGTCAGTCCGTGGGATAAGTTGGTCGTCCATAAAGTAATCATAGCTTGATAGCTTCCTCTTGGTCGTAACTGACAGAACTGACAGAACTTTGACACATTCGGATGCACATGCCACGTCTTTGCCCAGTGGTAGAGTTTGTTAATATCAGTATGAAAGTATTGGAACACGAATACCTGGGGAAAACTTAAGTGTTTGAATATAAATACGAACGAATACGAGGCAAAAATTATTTCGAATTCCAATGAAAAAAATAAGCATCCATGGCTTCCTTGTCCACTGTCATTTTTTTTTCCGTCTAGTTCAATGTGTCACATGTCACTGATTATCGGTGCTGCAGGAAGGAACTGAAGCAACAAGACGTATTGGACAAAGCGAAAGAGAAGGACCCAGCCGACACACAGACGATCGCTCAGGCGGAGAACGACCTGCAGCAGGCAGGCATCTTCTCGTCTAACACCTGCAAGGCCCTCGACGACCAGATCGACCACTTCGAACACAAGAAACTGACCGACCTGCGCCACATTCTCAACGACTTCACCAGGGTCAGTGGATAAATCTCTGCTACTGAGTCCCCTTTCCCCACCTTGTTGCCATTTTTACACAGTTTGTCCTTTGCCAAAAACGAAACACAGAACTTCGTTAAGTTGCTGGAATAATATATAGCAATGCTATTATTAATCTAAAATATTATTGTATTGAAAATGGCAACGTTTAGCTTGAAACAATTAAACTAAATAATAATATGTTTGAAACTG